>JAOWBL010005081.1:0-10526 GCA_028564865.1 Zenarchopterus dispar | reverse complement strand
AATAAATTAATTTAAGCACCAAAAAAATATGAAGAGCCATTTGGGAGCCGAAAGAGCCGGCTCTTTTCAGTGAGCCGGGCCAAAAGAGCCGGCTCTCCACAAAGAGCCGGAATTCCCATCACTATCAGAAACTCCTCAGACATGTGTAAAAGCATACCTTCAGGAACTTCACAGAACTTCAGAACTCTCAGAGACCTGTGAAGGAAGACCTTTAGGAACTCCTCAAAACCCTCATTGATCTGTAAAAGCAGACCTTCAGGAACTCAGAATCCTCTGACACATGTGTGATGGCAGACCTTCAGGAAATTCTCAGAACCCTCAGAGAGCTTTGAAAGCAGACATTTGGCAACTCCTCAGAACCCTGAGAGACTTGTGAGAGCAGGCCTTAAGGAACTACTCAGAACATTCCGGCACAAGTGAAAGCAATCTCTCAGGAACTTATCACAGCCCTTATAGACCCAGGAACACCTTGGGACCTCCGAAGACCTTGGATAATATAGTATGGCAGCAGCTGTTTGTATGGAACATTTATTTTGAAAAGGACAAGAAATTAATAGTACTAATTATAATTAATTAATTATTAATTATAATTGTACAAAATAAGATCAAAACTATGTTCAACTCAAAGAGCATTTTATTTTAAAATTTAGCATACAGGAAGTTTAAAATAGACACTCATCACTTATCAGCAGTGTCTTGTTTCAATTTAAAACAAAAACAAATCAATACTTGGCTACTGAACCAAAACAAGTTTCACATTTCATCTAATCAATCTGTAATCATTCATTAACGAGTGGATGGGGCATATACATACAATTTAAGATATGGGCAGAGTACTACCAGCAAGGGATGGGGTTACTTCTCTGTAGCTACAGATTATATTTACAGCAGTTAATCTAAAGGGTAACTGGTGACCTGCCCAGGTGAACTCCTATCTTTAACCTGAAGAGAGCTGTATAGATTCCAGCAGAGCCTCCTGATCTTGAAAGGGAATAAACAGGTTTGCAGTGGCCACACCCACAGTGATATCACTGTTTTCAATTAAAAAACAATTAATTGCATTATTATGTTTCTCTGCAGTTTTACATACTATACATTCTTTTTATTTATTTTTTTAATCTTTTTTTTTTTACTTTTTAAAAAGATTTAGGTGAATTAAACGTTAGATACAGTTGGTCTAATTGGTTCAGGCCAGTGTTTCGTTAAAAACATTTTCACCAAAAAACAAAAAAGAAAACAGATGTTTAAATCTTGAACATGACCTAAAGGATTTCAATTTTATGGGGGTATATTACTGTCTTTAATCAAGTTCATACTTTTTAGATTTCAGATCATATTTTTATATTTTCACTTTCAGATTCTCTACTGCTCTCTCTCAAAACTGTGTACTCAAAGTCAAAAAGTTCCTGCTGTCATGCCAAAATTCTTCCTTTTTGCTTCATAACTGCTGCTCAGCTCACACAAACCTCCCTGTCTGTAGTCTTGGCCCGTCCTCTGCTCTCAAGCTTACGAAACTTGTCCTTGGGTTTTTCTAAAATTTCTCTGTCCCGTTGGATTGTTGTGGAATAACAATGTCAAAATTCCTTAGTAAAAGAAAACCACATTTGATCCTGACCAATGAAATCATTACATCATGTTGCTAGAGCACCTGATACGCTTGTTTTATTCACAGACTCCCCCTAAAGGGGGCTTCAATTATTCTGACCCCAAAATATATTATAATTCAATTCAAATTTATTTATGTAGCATCTGCTACAAAACAAATTATCTCTCGACGCCTTCCAGAGATCCAGACCATGACCTCCAATTAATTATTACATAAACAATATCAGATAAAAATCCTCTTTAAGAAGGAAGAAACCTTGATCGGGACTTGGATCATAATGGGGTCCTTCTACTGAAGACCAGCCAGGTAGAGCAGGAAAAGAGATATAGGAAAGAGAACATGAAGAACAGAGAGAAGAGAGACACAGATCAACATTACATAAGACAAAATAGATTAGCAGTAATTTTTTGTTAACTAAAGAGCTAAGAGTTTTATGCACAGTAGGAACTTATTTGGCACTGTTGATAGATTTAACGGAATAAGTTGAGGATAAACCGTAAAGTAATGCAAAACAATGATAATTCATTTTTTTATGATTTCTAAGTCAACTGGTCCTCTTAAGTTAAGCTATCAGTGTTAGCAATAAATCTATCCTCCAGATGAAATGAAAAGAAAAACAAATACATTTTATTTTCAAGCATGATATTGGTTCATCAACCTCTTGACATTGTAACCAGTGGTGCTGTTATGATTTGGATTCTGTCATCCTAACCCTTTTTCTTCCCACAGCTGGCAGGTGGCGAGATGAGCCATGGATGACATCGGTTTTCGACCACCCAGTGAAAGGCAGACAGGTGACCAACCGACTACTAGACTTACAACAGGGCTGCTTGTCAGTATTGCTTGTTAGCGGTTGAATTCCATGTTTTGGCAGTGGAGAGCGGGTGGGGAGACGCAGCCCTCCAAGCCATATTTTGTAAGGGTTTGTCTGATGGAATAAAAGTCAAACTGGCAGTTCGGGAGGAGTGTAACTCCCTCAACTCCTTGAGCGAACTAGCCATCAAATTAGATAATCAGATAAGGGAGACGACAAGAGAACATCAGGGAACCAAGAGCCAGCTCTCCAACTACAATCACTGTTCCCAGCCACCCAGAATCCCCCTCAAAACCCTCGGTCACTGCAGGCCATATTTACAAACCACAACCTCCCGAAGAGCCCATGCAACCGGGACGGGCGAACCTTTCTCTGGCGGAGAGACAGTGCTGGATGTGTCAAAATTTGTGTTTATTCTGTGGTCAAGGAGGCCACTTCATCTCCCACTGTCCCAAGGCAAGGAAAAGACCAGGCTCGCCCATGAAGGGTGGTACACTGGCGAGCCGTATCTCTTCCGCCAACGTCTCCAGAATTCAAATCCAGGGTAGGCTACACGGGCTCAGACACATGATCCCCGTCCCCGTCCACGGGCTCAGACACATGATCCCCCGTCCAGATGTGATAGCCCAGTCTGGTGGAGATGAGAACGTTGAAGGCATGGCGCTGGTAGCCGGCATCTCTGACCTCCTGGTCCTCTTGGTGCAGACGAGAGCTTTATCGATAGAGACTTTGCAGAAAACCATGACCTCCCCTTACACGAACTCTCCTCCACTAAGGAGGTCCATGCCATGGATGGGCGACTAATAGAATCATTCACACATAAGACTTAACTACTCAAATTGGTACTCACAGTAATCACCATGAATTCATCGAGATATATGTGCTCTCTTCACCCCTTAACTGAGTCATTCTGGGAATACCATGGCTAAAGTTGCACAACCCCCACATTGATTTCTCCACCACCACCATCCGTAACTGGAGTCTCCGTTGTCATGCTCACTGCCTTCATTCCGCACTTCCGAGTAGACCTGCAGAGCCACCCCCAGCACCCGAGCACATTGACCTAACCCACGTATCCTCCGACTATCACAATCTAAAACAAGTTTTTAGCAAAGCCTCCGCCTCCTCGTTAACCCCACACTGACCTTATGACTGTGCCATAGACCTGCTCCCCGGGGCCCCTCTCCCCACACAATGACTGTTTCAATGATCTAAACCCGAGCGGGAAGCCATGGAGAAGTACATCACAGGATCCTTAGCGGAAGGCCTCATCCAGCCCTCCTCCTCTCCTATTGGGGCAGGGTTCTTCTTTGTAGAAAAGAGAGACAAAACCCTCCGCTCCTGCATCGATTACACCGGACTCAACAACATCACCATAAAGAACAGATACCCATTCCCCCTAATCGACTCCGCTTTCAGCCCCCTACACCCCACTTGCATGTTTTCCAAACTCGACCTGAGAAACGCTTACCACCTAGTCAGAATAAGGGAGGGGGATGAATGGAAAACAGCATTCAACACTCACCTGGGACATTTTGAGTATTTAGTCATGCCCTTTGGACTTACAAACACTCCAGCTGTCTTTCAGTGTCTAGAAAACAATGTGTTGAGAGACTTACTGAACAAAACGGTATTTGTATATTTGGATGACATACTGATATTCTCTAACTCAATCAAAGAACATGTGCGTCACATGCAGGATGTCTTAAGTAGACTGTCTGAGAATAAGTTGTATGTTTAAGGCTGAGAAGTGTGAATTTCTTGTCTCATCTGTCAGTTTTTTGGGTTTTGTGATTGAAAAAGGTCGACTGAGGGCAGATCCCACCAAGGTGGAGGCAGTGCTGAATTGGCCGACTCCCACCACTAGGAAACAGCGGCAGCGCTTCCTGGGGTTCGTGAACTTCTACCAGCACTTCATCAGGAACTACAGCCACCTAGGGGGCCCGCTCACCCGACTCACCTCACCCAAAACTAGGTTTATTTGGTCTACCAATGAACAGTCTGCTTTTGACAGTCTGCTTTGAAATTAGGAACACATTTATTAACACACCTGTTCTCATCCATCCAGATCCCGAGCAGCAGTTTGTGGTCAAGGCTGATGTCTTGGACTCCGGGGTTGGGGCTGTACTCTCCTAATGTCTACCCTCTGACAGCAAGCTCCACCCCTGCGCTTTCTTTTCACACCGCCTCACTTCCACAGAGCGGAACTACAACATGGGAAAGTGGGAACCCTTGGCAGTGGTGCTGGCGCTGCAAGAAAGGCAACACTGGCTGGAAGGGGCTGCATCCGTTCATCGTATGGATGGATCACAAAAACCTCACATTGTCTGTTGCCTGAATTCTCGGCAGGCTGTTGGACTTTGTTCCTGGGCTGGTTCCACTTCACCCTCACCTACCATCCGGGTTTTCGCAACATTAAGCCGGACGCTCTCTCCCAGCAGTTCGAGATGGAGGGGGGAGCAGTACACTCGGATGAGACAATCCTGAATGCTGAGTGCGTACTTAGGGAAGTCCACTAGCGGGTGGAACGAGACATGTAGAAGGCCCTTAAAGGACAGACAATTCCTGAAGGGTGTCTGCCAGGCTGCTTGTTTGTACCAGCGGAAGCCAGGTCATTGGTGCTCATGTGGGGACATGCCTCCAGAATAGCCTGTCACCCAGGCGTACGCAGAAACCTAGGTCTCATACAGCAACACTTCTGATGGCACTCTATGGCAGCCGACAGATGGCAATGACGCCATCCTCATCATGGTCGACCACTTCTCCAAGGCGGTACACTTTATCCCTCTGCCTAAGCTCCCCACTGCCTTGGAAACCACAGATCTACTGGTCACGCATGTCTTCAAGCTGCACAGCATCCCCCGGGACATCATTTCTGACAGAGGACCCCAATTCACATCTCAGGTATGGAAGGCCTTCTGTTGAACACTGGGGACCACCGCTAGTCTCTTCTCTGGATTCCAATCCACAGTCCAATGGGCAAGCGGAGTATGCCAACCAAAGCCTGGTGTCTTTCCTAGGCTCCGTTGCCTCTTGCCTTCCATCCTTCCGTCCACACATCTTCTGTGGGTGGAATACGCACACAACTCCCTCATCAGCTCAGCGACGGGCCTGTTGCCATTCATGATCAACCACGGCTACCAACCCCCTTTGTTCCCGAGCCACTCCCGAGTCACTGGAACCTAACAGGTGTAGGTCAGTTGGTTTCTAACATTCTGAGTTTGAGCACAGCGTTTTGAGAGAAAGCTCTACAATATCTAAGTGAAAATACAGACTAACGCCCCTAAATCTAAAAAGTATGTTCTTGATTAAGACAGTAACTAACTTCCATAACATTTGTTTAAACAAAAACTCATGAAAATATTCAGTAAAATTTAATCAGCAGTCAGGGAGAGCAGCTGTCAGAAATCAAAACCATCTGACTCCTGATTGGTTCAAAAATCTGGAGACTCAATATGTCACCAGACCCCTTCTGAGATCTTTACATCACTTCCTGAGACGAGATGTCCTCATTGGTCAACAGCTGAGCTAGACGAGTCGACTGTTCTGCACAAAGCCTACAAGACAGACGGACAGGTGTTAGAGCAGGAGTGGTTAGACAGGAAGTTGGGTCATGTCACACTGGGGAGCAGATCATGTGACACCTGGATCTCACTGGTCCTATTTTATTTCAACCAGAACAAGGCTGTTTTCCAAATCTACGTATGTGCTACTGGCTCATGTCCAGTATACAGCTGATCGCTCCACCTGCATACCTGACAACTGATCCGTCATTTGTATAGGTGAAGACCTACAATCAGAAATATGAGGAAACATTACATGAGCTTTCACTGTTTTGCAGATGACACTACAGTGTCTTTGTCCTTCAGACCACATAAAGCACAAACAACCTTATTTTATGAATGTATTAAATATGTGAAGACCTGGAAGACTTACTTTCCCGCATCTTAATTCAGATAAAAGTTAGTGGGGCCAAGAACCTCTGGGAGTCACTCTTGGGGTGTACTGTTAATTCATATCACATTTCATTAGCCTCCAGCTCTGTTAGGAATCTGCTGTAAATTTCGATAGACTTGTCTTTCCCTGCTTATAAATCAGGTCATAAAATAATCTTTTTTTTTTCATTCGTGTGATATTAGTAAAATTAGAAACATCCTGACTCGAGGGAAAGGAAATGGAGCCCAAGCCTTTGTTACCTCTAGGCTAGATTGTTGAAGTACATTGATTTCCTCATGTACAAGAAGTAGTGTATAAAAAAAACTTCAACTGGTCTAAAATGCTGCTAAAGTTCTAACTAGGACAGAGATCACATCTTATCAGTTCTAACTAGAACCAGAATCATATCAAGCGAGTCGGGATCCTTGTATGACTCTGCAGTTGTGGACTACGCACACCTTTACCTGGGATTTTCCTCTCTAACATTCGCTCACTAAGCAACAAATTGGATGAGCTGGCACTACTGATGAGAAGAAATAGGGACTTTTCCTCTTCGTGTGCTCTATGCTTCACGGAGACGTGGCTTTGCGATCGGATCCCAGACCGCGTGCTACATCTGGAGGGATCCCAGCTCCTCCATACGGACCGTGACTCAGAGCTCTCGGACAAATCGAAGGGTGGAGGCATTTGTTTCTACATCAACAGCGGCTGGTGCAACGATATGTCTGTGATCTCCCAACACTGCTCTCCTGTTCTGGAATATCTCTTCATCAACTGTAAGCCATTTTACTCCCCGGCCTGAGTTTGCTTCATTCATTCTGGCCAGTGTTTACATCCCGCCGGACTCGGAAGTGCTAGAAGCTCAGCGCGCACTTGCAGCCCAGATTCTGCATGTTGAGCACACTTTTCTGGACTCCTTAGTTATAGTCCTCAGTGACTTTAATAAGGGAAATCTGAGCAAGGAACCACCAAAATACAGATACCTGTGGTGAGGACATCAAAGAAGTGGACCAGCGAGGCTGTGGAGGAGCTACACATGTGCCTGGATTCCACAGACTGGGAGATGTTCAGGGCTGCCACAGACAATCTGGACGAGTTTACTGATGCTGTGACCTCATACATCCACTTCTGTGAGGACAGCCTTGTGCCAACACACACCAGGGTAAGTAACAACAATGGCAATGGCAAACCATGGTTCACAGGTAAACTCAGGCAGCTCAGAGTGAAGAAAGCGGCAGCATTCAGGAGTGCAGAGAGGGACAGCTACAAGGAGGCAAAATATAGGTTTAGCAGGGAGGTGCATAACGCTAAATTATTGTGTTCTGAAAGTCTCCAGCAACAGTTCTCTAGCAACAGCTCTGCCTCTGTGTGGAGGGGCCTCAGGTAGCTCACCAACTACAAGCTGACAGCCCCCCATGCCACTGACGACCTGCAACTGGCCAACCACCTCAAAGACTTCTATTGTGCTTTGATGGACCTTCAGCCAGCCCTGAGACCTCTTCAGACACCTCCACCTCTCCAGACACCACCACTCACTCTACTCCATCAAAGCCCATCGTGGACTCTCCCTCCTCCTCTTTCTCCTGCTCTTTTTCCTCTTCCTCATTCCCCTCTCCCCCCACTCCCCTTTTTATGCAGGAGCAGGATGTGCACAGTCTCTTCAGCAAACTGAACCCCCACAAGGCTACTGGGTCGGACGGTGTTTCCTCATCCACCCTGAGACACTGCGCTGATGAGCTAACTCCTGTGTTCACGGACATCTTGAGCAAGAAGCCATGGATCACTGGACTTTATGACTACAGGGCCGTGGCAATGACGTCTGTAGTCATGAAGTCATTTGAGTGCTTGGTCCTCTCCTGTTTGTGGACTTCAGTTCTGTGTTCAACACCATTCTGCCAGCTCTGCTCCAAGACAAGCTCTCTCAGTTCAATGTGCCCAACTCCATCTGCAGGTGGATCACTAACTTCCTGACAGATCGGAGGCAGTACGTGCGGCTGGGGAGGAATGTCTCCTTCCGCTTCCTGGGTACCACCAGGATCTCAAGTGGGAGCAGACCATCAGCTCCCTCATCAAGAAGGCCCAGCAGAGGATGTTCGTCCTGCGGCAGCTGAAGAAACTCAAACTGCCGACTGAGATGATGGTGCAGTTCTACACAGCCATCATCAAGTCCATCCTCACCTCCTACATTACTGTATGGTACATTGGCGCCACCACCAGAGAGACACATATTGCAGCGCATTGTGCGCAATGCTGAGAATGTGATAGGCTGCAGCCTCCAACCTTTACAGGACCTGTATACCTCCAAGATCTTAGGCCATGCAAGTTGGATTGCCGCTGACCTTTCTCACCCTGGACACAGCGTGTTCAACCCCCTCCCCTCAGGCAGGAGACTACGGTCCATCTGGACTAGAACTTCCCGCCACGAGAACAGCTTCTTCCCCTCAGCCATCAGACTCATGAACAATAGTTAAATGACTCATAAAACAGACTATTCTCCTGCTACTCTCCTCACATGTATATATTGTATTTTTTTTCTCCTAAATGTATTCTGAGTATTTTATATTATTTGATTTATTTTGCTTATTCACATGTATTTATTTTTATTCTATTTCTCGCCTTACATTATTACATGTTTTATCTGCACCGTTGCATCAGAGCAATTTCCTAGACTGTAAACCTGTTTTTGGCAATAAAGTGATTCTCACTCTGATCACACCAGTTCTAACTAGAACAGAGATCATATATATCCAGCTCTAAATAGAATTTAGAAAAAAAGATTAGATCTAACCAGTTCAAACTAGAACCAGAATCATATCACACCAGTTCTAACTAGAACAGAGATCACATATATCCAGCTCTAATTAGAACTTAGAAAAAAGAACTGGGAACAGACATCACATTTCAATTTTAATATAATTAAAATTGTCCATCTTCTGTAGTCACTCTCTCTCTTCTCCTTCTGCAGGTCCTACCATGGTAATGCCATTTCCTGCAGGTCTTACCATGGTGATGCCGATTCCTGCTGCAGCTGCTGCCTCCTGGATTCTTTATGACAGCAAAGCAGCTGTGCAGTGGTTAGTACTGACACTTCACAGCTGGGAGATTCAAGTGGATCTTGGTTCAGCTGGGTTTTTCTGTATGGAGTTTGCAGGTTCTCTCTGTGTCTGTGTAGGTCTCCCCCAAAAAACATGTCATTTAGACTAATTAGTAAATTTAAATCCCACCAAAGCTTCATTTGATTTATAGGAGTAATAATAGGAATTATTTAGTCAAATAAATAAATAAATTTAATTAACATTTGTATGGGAGTGCGAGAAAGTTGTCTGAATTGTAGAAGTGGTCTGACTGGTCCTCAGACTAGAAATATGCTATATATACATGTTGTTTTGGTTGTTGTTGATGACATAGGCCATATTTACAGATGAGGACAGTTGGTCAGATGTAGGTCATGGCACCTTTGGCACTGCTGTCCAGGAAGACTTTGATGTAGGATGTGGGGACATATCCCTCTTCATCCAGGTTCCTCCGAACTCTGGTCCAACCATCACCTTTGTCCTCTTCCACAACAGAAAGTAGTTCTCCTTCCACCATTGTCAGCGTTCCTTCATTCTGACCTACAAAGGCAAAGTAAGTTTATTTGTAGAACACACTTAAATGAATAATCACCTGTCTTTGTCACAGCCTGCCAGTCATTTGAGTCTTTGGTTATAAAAGTTAATGGAACAACTCCAAGCATAGTAGCCACCATTTCCTGTCCACCTAAGTCCAAAACTCATTTTATTAACAAATCTCCTGCCCTTTTTACTCACATCTTCTCATTCCTTTCAAATATAATCCTGATTTGTGACTTCCACATATGTCTTGAAAATATCAATAAACTGGGTGGAATGGGTGCATGGATCCTATCATGGTTGAGGTTATCACCTAAATGAGGGCTCAGGATCTTATGGAGAATGATGGCTGTATGCCCTCATCTCCACGACACAAGTCAGTCCTTGGCATGGTTCTTTATTACTACTATTGCTGTAAGCCTACATGTTCCCTCTTGCTTACTGTTCTTACTCACAAAACTACTTTTGCAGTGGTTTCTGAAATAGTGATGTGTCGGTCGCGAACGAAACGGCTCCGAGAGCCGGCTCGTTGACGTGAACGACGGGAGCCGGCTCCCGT
>JAOWBL010005080.1:0-10528 GCA_028564865.1 Zenarchopterus dispar | reverse complement strand
CTTATTTCTTCTGAAAATTTTTGATAAGCCAATTCAGCATCTTCTATCTCATAAAGAGTCTTCCAGCAATTTCTGGCTAGCTTTTCTTTGAATTTGATAATATTTGACTCACTGTCAGATCATTCCTGATCGATTCTTTAGTTATTCAGAACATTAGATGCATCTGATAAGAACACGCACTGGAGATATACATCATGTCAAATATGTTGAGGATGGTCAAACCAGGCATCTCAAACAATATGGGTCCTTGATATATTAATACATTTTTTAAAAATCCACAGTGCTTTAAACTGACAGTGGATCTTCCATCTTAAAATTCAGGGAGGCTTTACGAACAATATTTCTTGTATGTCCAAGATCACAGCATACTTTTAATATTTGTAATGCAAATCAATTTTTTTAAAGCCAGCTTCAACACCTGAGTTTCATTCTCCCAATCGCAAAGAATGACAGAAAATTAATGCACACCATGTGGGAGGTTGTGAAATGCACTTCCTAGCGATACCCCCTTGATCTCAGACTGCTGCTGAAAAAGATCATCAGTCACCTTTCAGCAGTAAAGTGAAAACAGATAGGACTCATAAGAGTCTGACTGAAAACAGACCCCAACAATCCACATGGCCTACTAAAGTACACAGCCCTGCGCTGTGAATATTTGCAGTATTTTTAGGACTTTCAATTGTCGTTATGGACCACAGACCTCCGCAATGTAGATCTTCATTCAATATGTACAAGCCAGGGCTGTGAGTTCAAAAACAAAGATTTAAACTCTATTTAGTTGTGGTTCTTTGACAGAACTAAATATACATTTTATTCATCTTTGTGCAAAAAGAGAAATATATTTGGATCATTCCTCAAGTGATGACAATGATAGGCTGGTTTTGATCAAAAACTGAACTTTTTGGGTCATGTTTTTAAGAGACAGAAATTTACCTTGGGCTTATGATTTAAATCAGTGGAAGTTGCTTTAGTAAAATTTCAATTTTTCCTTGAAATACACATCCCTTCTTTCATTTCATTAATATTTATTACACAACGCCTTGGAAATGTAGAAATAAAATCTTCAGAATTCTTTTTGATGACATACAGAACCAAACAAAACTCAGTGACATCAGACGCCTTTTGGCATCACCAGATATTTTGCAGATTATTCAAAGGCATAAATCCACCCCGAATTGGTATTTCCTGTGAAGACTGTGCTCCTATTCATAACCTAATCACTTTGATACCAGACATCCTCTGGAGTTTCAATGACCTCACTTGAGAGCCCCCCCCCCCAATCCCTCCAGATGAAAGAAGTCCATGTTTGATCTTCTGATAATGATGCAAAGCCCCAATAAACCTCAAATCAGACCCAGACTTTGTTCATCAACTCTTTATTGTTGAGCCCGGGAAATTGCCACTGTAAAAAAGAATTTTGAGATGAACAACAGAAAACATTAAAAGCCAAAAAGGGCTGAGCACTTAGTGAAGTAATGATGCCAGTTAGCATTGCCAGTCTCCCACTTTGTATGACCTAGATAGGGAATGACATGAGCAGAACGTGGTGACTGGAATTGCTTTCATTTGCTTCACATTTGCAGCACAACTGATATATTTCTACTGAGAGATTGGATGACTCTGTCAAGCACAAAATGCAAATTTTGTATTTTTTATGAAAAGAAAAAACATCTCACACTTGGCATCCTATGAAAGTGTATGTCTTATTGGCAAGAAAAGCTCAAGAAGAGGAGTGATACAGTTGTATTTGTGCATGACTGTGTCTGTATGTGTCAGCTTGTTTTTATTACCTCCGCAGGACCTACTGTGGTATTATCACCAACCTCATTGGGGCAAAGGGGTTCCATTCAGCTTGGTAGTGTGTGAAACAAATTTCAGTTCTTCGACTGATCACTGGGGCTAACTCCAAAAGCTGATCATCCTCCCCTGACCCATGTTAAAATGTCCAATTTTTCAGCAGGAACACACATATTTCCAGCAAGACTCAAAAACTGTTTTGGGCTCCATATCTAGATATCACATCCATAACAACCATATGGGGGATGAACCTTTATAACTCCCATTAGGTAAAATTATATAATGACACAATAGATATTAATCATGACAGGTATGTTAACAGCTAACTGTCATCATTTTAAGTAGTCTGAATGTCGTTTCTGGGGTTCTGGTTACAGTAAGAGCAGAGGTTAGTCATAAACTGTTAATGTTTAAAGTTAAGCTCTATACAATGAGTGATGTCCTGATAAAGATAGCAATACAAACTTGTGTGTTTATTACATGCTAAATGCTCAAATAAGGGACACTATACGATTGCGGTGTAAAAACAAGGGCCCAATCTTAAAACTCCTTCAAGTTGCAGTCCTCATTTTGCATTTAACATATTCATGAGGAGCAAGTGATCGTTTGCTGAAGCAGACCTTCATCAGCATGAAGACATATTGAGATGATGACAAATTGGCACGTTTGTGAGCTTGAACACAGAGACACACACTCCTGTCACTGTGCAGAGGTCCACTATAGGGGACGGTCCAAGGGCATCTTCTGGTCGCAGACTCTGCCGAGTCTGACAAATCTGCTTCACACTGCACTTTCTGCATAATTTCTTTCACCATAGGCCTAGAAGACCCGAGTGATCGCCATGAATATCAATGTAGGACATGTCCGTCTGTGTCAATTCATCTCAGTTTGATGCATCTCACTGGTACTGCTATTAAAATGCTCTGGGGGAGGAAGATGCAGGAGCCCGATATTGCTAGCTGAGACTTTTATTTCATCTTAAAATGTTACTGCATGTACACTTTGAGGAATGAGACCAAAATTGTGGGAGGTGTTTTGATAGCTTCACAATCTGAATCAACTTTATCTCTGTCACTTCCTGGAAAAATAATCGTTCTCTTGACATCCAGTGCACTCATAATAAGAGTGATGCTTTAGCCGGGATGCCGCTGATTTTGACAAATAAGCCAACGTACAAGTTTTACAGCTTTGTTGAGTTCCCCAGTTGCAGTGTGAAGAAGTGTCCCCTTAAACTTTGTCATAGTTGTTGCGTATTGCTTGCATCATCACCTTGCTGGAGAGTCTGATTGATGAGATATCAAATGAAAGGAAGTATTAGACAACTGAATTACAATTACTGGCTTTAGAATATCATAAATGGAAAGCAACAAGACTTTTAGCTTTATAATGCATAACTGGTGTAACAAAAGCAGATAACATAGGGAAGAAAAAAACATAACTAATAATGATTCACATGAGACCTCCCTCTCTTATGAAACATCGGAGGTCTTGTATTCTTTGTTAATGGAAAATTTCTCCTTTTTCTGGCTTTAAATACTTCTCAGTAACAGTGCTTGATTAATATTTATTTTTTTAAAGAAAAAAAGTGCTTTTACTTGGCATTAAATTCCGCTTCTGCCATCAGTGGAGCTACGATATCTTTTACTTGAGGTGAAACTATTAAGAAAATGCATTTGCACATTTAAACATAATTTTAGAAAAATGCCTTTTCCCTTATTTCTTTAGCTTTTTAATAGGACATAATCATAAAAATTTAACATGTTCTCTCTTTGAGTGCATATATTGTGGTGCTGAAAGTAACTCGTTATTGGATTGCATTGTTTATTCTAATTAAAATATTCTAAAGAAAAAGCACTTACAAACATGACTCAGTCTGAAATCTTCAGATTTATATGATACTGTGGCATCACAGAACCATGTCAGAGTGGAATTAGTCAATTTTTCCATCTTTAATACTAACTAACTTAACTTCATTCAGCATTTTCTGTCGCATTGAATTGGGTGCCACAAAGCTGTAGGCCAAATCTGTAAAGAGACTCCTCAGAGCAAGTATCAAAGATCCTTCAAGGAAAATGTTTGTGAATAAAATGTATTAAAAATTGATAAAATAATGAAAAAATTGCTTCCAAGATTTAAACACTTTTTAGTTTATCAAACCAAATGTTCCCACGTGTGATTGCGTCAAAGTGGACTCCGTGTGTCATCCTGCATTAGTCTCCCCGACATGACCCAGATCACCACTGCTGCTCAGCCAGGACAAGTGCCCTTCACATAAAATATCCCTCCACCTCATCTGAACATGCAGAGCCATCAGGCTCAGCTGCTGCAGCATCTGACCTCTCCAATTGGCTGCTCTCCACCACACATTACAGTTGTGTAATGAGGACTGAAAAAAGAACATTGGCTCAAATTTTAAAGGTTAGATTCATAATCAGTCAGAATTAGCTCCAACTGCATTCATAACACACTTGATGTCACGTCTTTGTATATTTCTCAGGCCCAATCAAAACCTTTTGACAGATGCTCCAGTAATCAGAACCTTTCAAGCACTCCTACTCGACATTTTAGCCAGACCAAAGCAACACAAATAAAGAGAAAAAAAGACAACTTTCTATTTTTTAATTTTCTGAATTCAGAACTGCAATGTAATGATCCATTCATCTTAATATCAGGTCAGACATCTACATGACAAACTGCAGCATTTATTAATTTCTCTTATTTAAGTCCCCATATTGAAGAACAGGCCAGATGTTCACCTTCCAGTGTTTGTTCAACGTGACCACTTCACGCCAGGACAGCGTGGGCACCCGTGTGCATAGTGCTGCGACACATTAAAAATAATTGCATGGACAATGCGCCTAGAGTAAATCTGGACCTGTCCCCTTCAATGTTTTTCTTATCTGAGCTCACTCTGGTGTCACTATTCAGGATGTCACTTTTTTTTTCCCTAAGGAGCTTTATTTTGGTGTTAAGCTCTATTGTGTGGCACAAAATATACCTTTTTACTATGCAAACAGCTGGGCAGGCTTATGTTTCCTGCATATCTCAGAGCTGGCTTTTATTTAATCAGAAATACCTGCTTTGACTTATATTGTACTATGTTTTTTTTTTTTTTTTGGACGTTGAAAGTTGAAGAAAAAAGTTGCCCTGTTATGTGCTGCAACTTTTTAAGCTTTTCTAGCACTCCTTGATCATCCAATTCTCCAGGACCACCGAGACAGAGCTTTCAGTAATTGATTCATAAATACAGAATGTGTTTGCTCTTCAAGAGGTGACTTGTGTCTGCATTCAGTTTTATTAGGCATCTGAGGGAAAATAAATAAATAAAAACAGCAGCAGCACACTTTCAAATGCCAACGTTTCCTGCCATCTTTGCTTTGAAGTCGGAAAAAAAACAAAACAAACAAAAAAAAAAAAAATTGAACGGAACTGCAATTTCAAAGTAAATCTTCAAAAAATATCACTTCCTAGCAAAACAATGCCTGGTTCAGTACAGTACATTAGATCTGCATCATTTACAACATAAGTGGTGAAAATTTCCAAAAATTAATAGATTCAAGATAGGAAAAAAAGAAAGATTGCAAGCTGAAATTATTCATAACATTTAGAGAACTAGATTTAACTTTTAAAATGCAGCAAGTCTACAGAAATATTCATTTTTTTAAAAATCTATTTTTAATCATAATCATGGAAATAAATAACCTGGATAAAATAAAAGGAAGATGCAAAATTCATTTTTCACATGGAAATGAACAGTGTATGAATAATGCAACAGCGACAACTAAAAGAGATTACTAACTCACCTCTGTATGCATACAAACTCTATGTTTACAATGTGATCTAGGGGGAAAGGGAAAAAAACAGTGTTTTGTGGTTGTAACCTGGCAGGGGGCTTTGCCTACCGTCTGGAAGCCATGGGTCTCCCATCTGTTAGATTCCCTCTCTGGCAGAGGAGAGCTTCTTTAACCTTCTCTGTCGGGAACTCAAATGAGAAATTTAGTCGCTTACCCTGGGAACCAGGCTCATTAAAACATATTGGGCCTCAACTCATATGTTTCGGATCCAGGCCATGAATGTGCATTATTCAAGGATAGGCCATCATCTGTCTCATTTTTTCTCCCGACATAAGCAATTTTTTTTAACCCAAGGGCATGAGCTATAACTACAAAATATACTTTATATGCCAAATGTGCATAAGTTCTTTGCAATCCTGTAAAGTTGGCAAGTCAGAGTTTTAGAAACAACTGATAAAAAGTAAATTCTGGGATGTCCATCTTTTTTTTCTTTAAGATCAATGCAGATTAGGTGTTTGATTTATTCCATGTTTATTTATAGAATAGACTGAAGTATCAATAACTCTGCTCCATTCCTGCCCTTATTTTCAAAGGCAGGCCTTTTCCTGCATTGAAAAAATCTGAGGTGGTTCCCTTAGTCAAATTTGATCTAAATTTCATTGCGGTACTAGAGCCAAAACGTCTTTATTTCATTCACCACATATAAATAAGAACTTGACATTTGACGCTGCAATTTCACCTCTCTCTCAGCAAAGTTGTGGCTCCATACCTCAATCTGTGCATCAGGGAAGGCCACCAACAGCTGAAGAAGATTGCAAGGACCATTCAAGCACCAACCATCTAACGTCTAGGCTCATGCGGAACTAAGATTTGTTGTAGTTCCTGAGCTAGTTGCCAGAGGAAGGCTGCAATAGTGAGTCAATCTTCATTGGCTCCCATGTTAAAATGTCCAACTTTAAAGCAGAAATAAACATATTTATAGCTTGGTTAAATTTTTTTTGTGTGTGTGTTCTCAATTGTTTGATTTCACACCTATGACAAGTCTGAGGGGGTTGATTTTTTCTTTTTTGTTTTTTTGTACCATGCCAGAAGAATTTATATAAAGCAAAAAGTCAATTTCTAATATGATTGACAGTCGGCTCAGCCAATGGCTAACCAGTCACTTCTGTGTCCCACTATTGTCATCCTAGCGTGCTTAGCAAAGCAACCAGCCATTTGTTCGAACCCAGCATTGGCTAAATGCAACAGTAATTTTTAAGTTCACTGCCAAGAATATGTTAAATGGCTCTGATGTAAATGTCTGCCAGCAGCTCTGGAGATATTTTGAGAGGGATCTGCTGGAAGGGCTAGCAGCCAAAGCTAACTTTGACTGACATACCACCATATGGCCATGTTCCTGTTGGCTTTCAAAGAAACATGGCTGCACCCCGTATGAAGAAAAAGAGGCTTCAAAACCACTCTTCAGAAACCAATGGGACACATGAGCTAATGCTTTGTCCACTGGTTTATACAGTCTATGGGTTTACAAGGAAACTATATCTGATGGATGTGTATGTTTTTACATCCACTTTGAGGCCTCTAAAAACAGGGGAAAAATATTTTAAACAAATGTATATATTTCTTACATAACCTCCAGAGTACAGCTCAAACATATTTCAGCCTCATTGTAAACATTATAAAAAATAATTCAATAAAAGGTATTCATGAAGGCAAACTAGTGGTAGTTAAATAACCTAATTAGAATGTTTTTGTTTCTCAAAGTGTAAATGTGGAAGTATTATCTTCTAACAAACAAGTCCACGTTTGTCAGATTTCATTGAATCTTCTTAAGCTCTCTTTATATTAGCCTCTTTTTGTCTGCAATTCTTATTGTCTAAAACTCTTTACATCATCTTCCAAGTCATTCGTCTTTGTTTCCTCTTCAACCTCCAGTCTTTTTTTTTTCTCAAGCATTCCTTTGATCAGTAGTTGTTTCATCAACTCCTCAAGAACATCAGGATCTTTTTGTTGGTTTTCCAAGTTGATCATCAATCTTGCTTTGTAGTTGTGTTACAGAGGCGCTGACTGAAGATCTTTTCTTTTTCAGATGCTTTATTGAAGCCTTTCGTATTCTTATTTTTTTGTCTTTCAAACTAATAGACTTTTCATCTTTCCATTGCAGCCAGAGATTTATCACCGACTTCTGCAGACATCTCTTTTGCATCAAAGAAGACAGAAAACTGTAAAACTGTATAGCTTTCAGTTATTCACAAAAATTTGTTCATGTCCAAATATTTAATAATAAAAGCCAAATCATTTGAGATAATAAGGGAACTGATAACTGATGTGTATTAAGACATGATGTGACAATAGAGGTGCACCTGTGGAGCGGGACAATTGTAGAAGACGTTTGAAGTGGAAGCAATGAAATCGATCACATAGTATTTCTACCAGGGACTTATGAAAGTTAGTGTTAAAATACTAATTTACTTAGTATTTTTACTTAGTATTTTATCTTATATTACTTAGTTTTACACTGAACACTAGATTTCCAGTATACTATAAGTCATTTGTGAGGTCATAGTTGTCACAGGATAAACCCACATCTCCTCTAGGACACTGGTTTGGTGTAAGCAATGAGTCTGGTTCAACACTGATATTAAAGATATGGCGAAGGCTTGCCCACTTAATTAAAAAAAACATGTAAAATAAATAAATAAAATAAAAAGCAGATTTAACACATTTCTGCAAATTTTGGATTGAAAGATAGCATTTTTCTTCTAGTGTGCTTGATTTTAAATCAATTTTCAGTGCTTACTTTGTAACTGAATATCATTACATTTCACATAATGAAACATTTGTTGTTTTAGGGTTCTCAGCACACATAAAATTTTCTGCTCTTAAGTGATCTTCCAACCAGACTCAGTGTCTCTTATTACTTCACGCCACAGGAAGATCATATGAGATCAAGTCAGCCCTCCACTTACAAACAGGTTCCCAAGGCCAGATGTCCATTGCATGCAACAAATCACTCCCATCAACCACATTCCATTCATTTTCGATGAAATGCCCTGCTCAACTTTATGCAAATAAGGATATCCAATACGAGATAGTGATCCAGTCAAAGTTGACATCGCTCTCTGTGTCATTGCAGTGTGAAGTGTTTTGGTCTGCTGCACATAAAAAACAAAAAAAAAGGTCCCCTGCATGTTAACGTGAAAGCCAAAGCAGCATGGACGGAAATTGTTGCAGGTTTCAACAGTACAGAAAAAAACTGCCATGTTGACATTCTTAAGTACTGATAGAAAATCGTTTCATTCAGATGGAGTTGTTGGAAGAGCCAGTGGAATTCCTCCAGATTCACCTGGTGGCTTCGGTGGAGTTTTCTCTGCATGTTTAACAGAGCAACAGCAACGATCTCCTCCGTCCTACTTAACATCCTCGAAATCTGAATCAGCCAGCTGCAATTTATACTCAAGTTGTCCCTCAAAAACTCAAAATCCAAGCAGGAATATTTGTGGTTGAATACAGTATGGTATGCATTGCATATTGCAAACTATATTATCAATTAAGTGTTTCTTTGATTTATCCTTTATCAGTTATTTCAGTTACAAGAATGTTTATTATTTTTCTCTGGATGTCTGATTGCATTAATTTTTTTCTATTGATTCATCACTTAAAAACAGTTATGTTTCATAACATATGAATGAACTGGACATACAGTATAAACAATGGGTATTAATTGACATTGGATGGAAGAAGAAAAGTTGCTGACAAGCATGTTGTAACACCTACTCTCAATGGCTCAAGCTCATGAGGAGACTTCGGTAGTCATGAGGCTTCTTCTT
This sequence comes from Zenarchopterus dispar, assembly GCA_028564865.1. Taxonomy (NCBI): domain Eukaryota; kingdom Metazoa; phylum Chordata; class Actinopteri; order Beloniformes; family Zenarchopteridae; genus Zenarchopterus; species Zenarchopterus dispar. The sequence continues at coordinate 1,110 of JAOWBL010005080.1, read as the reverse complement.
CTCTTCATAGACAATATCACTGAAGAGAATATTATCCTTGCTTGCAATTTCAGTTTGAGAACTACCTTATATGTATTAAACATTGACTTAGATTTTGGTATACTGGTACTATCTGAACTCCATAGAGTGATTTAGATGATTGTGGCTTTACCTCGGATTATTGGAAAGGGAGAAATTGTATCAAATATTCCTTGGTTCATGGTTTGTTGAAATATAATCTGTACTTTTCTCTGCTTTAGGAGTGACTGTTCTCCACTGTATGACAAGAAATTTAAAGGATCTTATTGTTGCAGCTGGGCTGGGTATAGTATCAAATGTTTCCTATTTTTCTGTGCAAGAAAATCTTTGTGCTACATTTGAGCAGTTCTTTTTTTTTTGCTTTATATGTTGCTGACTTTTGAGCATGCATCAGAAGAATGCATGAAGTGTTAATTATATAAACTCAAGCTGCTTGTTGTCCCTCATTTTCTCCCATGATGCCAAAGACACCGAAGGGGAAGTAAAGTCTGTTGCAACAGTCTTTAAGAAACTGCCAGCTGCTTTCCGAGAATATCACGCTCTGCTGTGACAGTGTGCATCAGCTGCTGCACTATATTTCTTCACATGTTCAAAAGAGAGTTAGCATGCATGACTATGTCAGGGAATCGAGTATATGACTCATAGATGTCAGAAATAGCTTCATAATCCAGTCCACAATCTGAAGCATAGGGATTTGTTTGTATGTTCCTCTACCACCAACCTGCATACAAGCAGACCAGCACAAAATATGCTCCTCTTGGTGTGGCTCATTTGTCACTCCGATGATAATCTATTATACCTAGGTTGCCTGCCTGTGTGGGCTGCACTCAACTGCAGCCTGGAGAGTCCAGCTACCACAAGTTGTGGGAAACAGTTACATATATATTAGTAAAAAAATGAAAGAGAAATGTAGCACAAGATAAGATTAATGGTGATGTGTCTTGAGTTTCATTACCAAAATGTGTCATCTGGGTAACTTTCCACCTCTGATGGTTATGCATAAGAATGTTAAATATATGGCACATTGCTCAGGACTTCTTTTAGAAGAAAAGGAAAAATAATATAATAATATAATATAATATATATAATATA
>JAOWBL010005079.1:0-10528 GCA_028564865.1 Zenarchopterus dispar | reverse complement strand
TATACACATTATACACACACACACATTTGAATTTTTAATGGTTTTGGTGCTCTCTAGTTCCTTGTCCTTTAAACTATCTTCTCTGAAAACATCTCACACATTCAAGGTCGTCTCACAATTGTGGAGTTTGTTATTTCTTTTGTGTATAGTTTTCAAATTTGAGTGGTTCCTTGTGTTGCGACTGTCTCTTGGTTTCCTGTTAGTTTTCATTGGTATGTGACCTTTTCCCTGATTTTTGTGTGTTTTGACTGACCTTTAAAGTTTTAACAATGGTATAATAATAAACTGTGGAATGTAAACTTTTACCTGTCTTAGTTTACTGTTCTTGGATTCTGCTCCTTTAAGTTACCATAACAAATGAAGGTTATTCAAGGCTCTCACACGCTCAGATAAGCTTTTACAAACTTACAATAACTGCTGCCCAAGGCCCATCTGTCAATAAGAAACTCAAGAAAACTTTAGGTATGTATTTGTTTTGATGCGTTGCAAAAGATGCTAGAAGTATGTGATCAGGTCTAAAAAAACTCCCTGAATCAAAACTAACATAGTAACATGCTACTTTAAGATTGCAACTAGTAATAAAACTAATTTTATGCAATTTGCAGTTCAGTTTGATAGGAGATAAATTAGCTATCATTTATTAGGTGTGTTCAAAAAGTGGGCCAAAAATTGCTCTTTACAGAGAGGAAGTGGGTACGACAGTCAAGGAAGAAGAGAGTATAGTAATGGAAAGATGGTGCAATAAATGTGTCACTCTTAAAAGGTAGAGAAACAAAAGAGGTATGTAAAGAATTAGAAATTACATTCATGTACTGACAACTGCTGTTTGACAGATTCATAAACTTGCCCAAATTTTAGGGTTTAGCTTTTTAATTCTGTCAATAACAGCTACTGACAGAACCAGTGGTGTAGCAGAATATAGAAGTAGGTACAAAAGATGGATGGATGCAAGAATGGATGGTTGGATGAATGGGTAAATGGCTCATTGCATAAATGTTTGTCTTACCATGCTCAGTAACACTCCCAACATAACAAAAGTGGATCTGGTGGTCTCTTAGCATAAATATAACAGCAGTTAGAAAAAGCAATATGTTTTAGAGCATTAAAAAAATCTCACTTATAAATTAGGAAGGAACACAGTTTTGTTTATTATATACAAAATTACTTCATTATTTAAAAATGTCACTAATTCTGAATCAGAAAATGATAGAAAGAAGTAGCAGTTTTTCTTTTAATTTACTTATGACATTCAGGCTTTGTTCTTGCAGCATCATGAGTGTCCAGTGCATCGCATCCCAGCTGTTGTAAAAGCAAAATCAGATTTAGTTCTCCTGCTTCACAGTTTATCAGGTTAAACTGTAATGTCATTATACCATAAGTTAGTGGGAGCAGCTGGGGTGAAGTCAACAGAAAAACGGCAAACGGAGATCACTCAAATTGCTCCATGCTCTCGTATTGTTGAGTTATCGCTTTGACTTGGTGTGCGCTCCATCAGAGCATCATCCGGTAAAATTCATGCAATTACTTCAAATCCCTCCGTACAAACGTCCTGTGAATTTCATGTCAGTGCATAACACATGTGTATATGTTTTCATCTCAGCGAGCACTGCAGTAAAATAGCGACGCCGACAAGAGCACCATCAGACCACAGTGGCACATCCGTGACAGCTGGATGTTGTCAGGCAGCTATAGCGCTGATGGAAATGGGCTGATTGCAGCTCACAGGCCCATCCCACTTATAAATCAGCTTCAGAGCACTCAGGAATGGATTACAGCAGCGGCAGACAACACACCACCAACTGCGCCATACAAGAAAACCCTGCAGCAAGCAGCACTTTCTAACATTTGTTGCACTCTTCTTGTAAATAAGGTTTGCATTGGTGCAGATAATTCAACATCGACTCAATTGACATGACTGTCATTCACCTTTTTCACTTTTTAATATTAAATTATGCTCCATATATAAAATAAGCACTCAATAAAGATTTTGACTCCATCCAATTAGAGACTTGTGTGTGTGTGTTTGTGTGTGTGTGTGTGTGTTTAGTGGATATATAATCTTTAAAGGCTTATTCTATGATATGATGAATCTACATTTATGTACCATCTCATTCTGAACGTTTGTATGCATGTAAAATCTTCCCTCTTGGCATTTTTAGTACCATTTTAATTACTACACTGTCTCAGCTTTGGAATGAAATAAAGATTTAAAGGTGTCAATGGATTGCTCTAATCCCACAATGGTTTTACATTTACAAACATCATCCACTTTAAAAGTATAAAGGCATTGGTTCGGCACAACATCACTTGTAATTAGGTATAATTATAAGCTGTTTTAATGTGAATTAGTGCGGCCACACACACATCAGTGACATGATGCATGCAGGGTCAGCAAATAGACCTCAGCTATTTAACATTTTCTGCCAGACAAAAATTTCTGTTGAAATGCTGTACAATTGTATTTGCTCACAATCTAATCTTCAACGACGTAGCAGAAAAAAACCTTCCTTAAAAAAGCCATAATCCATCATTCACCGTTGTCCTTTTCACAAAGTTTAGTCAAATTGTAACTTAATTGTGCAGAGAAATTACCAGAGGCTGAGTTAATGCAACCAAAGTGAAAGTGTAGCTGGCAGTCAAAATGGCACTTTGTACAAGTTTGATTTACAGGTGAAGGTTTGGTTTAGCACTAACAAATATGAAACCATTTTGAAGGCTTCATTTAAGTTTGATCTTGATGATATTACATCCCAGCAACATTACAATGGAAACTATAGTCTTGTTTCCTGGCATCATTGTTAGCAGTCAAACCAGTATCATTGCTACGTCTTGTTATGTTTGTGCTGGAGACTCTTAAGTCTTTGTGTGTTCAGCACTCAGTAACTGTGAAACCTCTCTCTGAACCTTTGCAGTTTAGTTTTATTGTGATCTGTGGAGTTTTTCATTCGTGTAGTTTAACCTTACTTGTTGCACCTGTATACAAATGGGGCAGTGCATGTTCATTAGAAGGCCAGCTTCTGGCCATGTGTCTTGTTGGCACCAGCCCAAAGGGAAGTTGAATATAGCCAATCTAGACACATGATCTTCACAGTTAAATCAGATTTTCAAGCATGCATGTTTGACACAACAATCAGCATGTGGATGTATTTTAGTGCAAATATGGATATATGAAGTAAGAAGTTAGGGCGTTAACAGAAGTGGCTGAAGCATGTGTGCCTGGATTTCTGAATATAAATTAGCTCATCTCGCTCAAGTTTTGTTTATTATTGCTGGATTTGGAGCTCTTTGATTCTCGGCGTGTTAATGTTAGAAATTGTGATTGTTTTTCTCATTTTCATGGCAAAGTGATTTAAACTGTTTGCAGGTCAGCTAATGTGGTACAAATAGTACTGCTCTTAATAATCAATAACTACCAAGGCTAGCAGGAAAACTCCCACAGCTAACATCACAACAGGTTTGACTTTTTCAGTTGCACAGAACATGTTTAAGATGGAAAAGAAAAGAGAATAAAATAAAATGGATAATTATCATCATTCGCATCTGCTACACACTGAAATTAAATGCAAGGCAAAGATGCTACCAAATTATCTTAATTAGTGTCATTCTGTTTGTATTGCTGGTAATAGAAGTGGAAAAGGTCATATTTTACCCCTCTGGGGATGTGCTAAAGCCTTAGAGAAATCACAAGAAATTAACTGTGAGAAGGTTAAACCATCCACTCCCATCTCAGCAGTAGGTAATTAGTGTAAATGAATAAATGTAGGTGGTCACAGCATAAAATTTCATATTCAAATTGCTGTGAAATTTTTAAATGTTAATGCAATGTCAGAGATTAAACTGAGAAAAGGAGAAGAGAATTGGTCTGGGGTTATAAAAAAAAAAAAAAAGGATTAAGGATCAGCTTTGAGGGGCTTTTCCCATGTGGTCCACAGAAGCATATCTCAACTTTTCCATAGGTTGCTATGGGGACTGTTTCAGTCGGTTCAGAAAACCCAATCTCCTCTCTGACCTTCTGCTGTCTGGAACTTTCTGCTGATTTATGTATTTACGTGCCCCCACACACAAACATGAACACACACGCACACACAGACACACAAAACCTAACATGATATTATCTAATAGGGAGAAATGTTTGGATTCTTTGACAGAATCCAGACTGCACTAACTTGTATCAAGACTATATGCATCTAACTGTGAGTTATATCATAAAATTTTTCAAAACTGCTCAATGGTCCTGTTAAACATAACTCTAAATAACATGAAGTTTGTGTTAACGCTATTTTAAATCTTATTCTTCTCTTTCTGCTGACATCACCATATATCACCTAATCCTGTAAGCTTTGCATAACTTTGCTTCTGACCTTTTCTGGTCCCTTCCTGTTGTATAAAGACAGGGAGGGAGTTGCCAGCTCCTCCCAGGACGAAAGGACCCTCATTACAAACTATCTCTATGTCCCTTATCCATTTGTCTTCCACACCTTTCTCTTTTCTCCATGCCCGGATGTGCTTGGTCAGCACTCTGTTCCTCTGGGGCTCCTTTGGCAGAGCTTGAACACAGAGTCTGTTTAGATACTAATATACATATTTATGATAACCCAAGAAAGCATAAAATCTCAAGAAACTATGCATTCCAAATATGTAGAACCACCTAGATTAAGCCACACATTATGAGAGTTGAGTGTATTGTGCAGAGATCTCTGCATCTGCATGGGCTGCAGACATTTTAAATCACATCACAGGATGAGCCATATGGTCAGCCTTTTCAGCACCGGTGGGACTCCCACCAGCACTGTAACAGCTTTGTCAACACATAGTATGCCATATTTTAGACATAGCACAGTCTGCTACAGTATTGCAGCAATAAGCATCTGTGTTTCCCACAAGTCTGAGAACATGCAGGTTTGAGCTACCAATCTGTCGACAGCTAATTTAAGATGAGATGGGCATCTCCTTCATTTCTGCCATTATGCATAAAAGTGATCTGCTGATGTGAAGTTTGGTTGGAATAAAAGCCTGTGTGACTCCAACTATGCCACCAATTCAAGTACAAGATAAATCAGAGTTGTGAAAAAAAAGCCCATGAATGTCAAAGTTAATGTAGTTGAAGGTTTGAGATGCTTTCAATGAGATAATAATCATCCACAAAGAACAGACATATTTATCAAGAAGGTTGTGATAACATATGTTTCATCTGCCCAACAAAAGCATTACCATTGCAGTAGTGAGAATTTTAAAAAAGAAAGATTTAAAATATTTGATTGATAGAAAAAACAGGAAACACCAGATTGTTTGATTCAATCAAATTTTACAATGTAGAATAAACTTTAAAACAATCAAAAAGGAGTTCCAAATACTATTTAGAGAGCACTTCTGAGAAACTAAAGAGTGCTAGCACTGCTGATGGTACAGATGGCATGTCTGCCAGGATTCCCACTGAGCAACATCTTTCTTCCTACAACGGTTTACTAAACCCTCTGAACCTCCCATGAGCTGCCACTGCTGAAACAACAGGCACCTAAGCTTTTTGTGGCTTCCATGTTTCATTTCTCTTAACTACATTTTTCCAGCTCTGGTACAAGAGGTACAGGGCTGGAATTTAGCTGGGAATTTTGAAAAGATTCAGGATTATTTGTTTGACGCACTTGTTCACTAACCACATTGAGTGACAACAGAAACGACTGGGCAGCTTAATTACCCCAGTTCTGATGCAATCATCTGCTTCCTGATGTAAACAATCACAAAACACCTAAAGCAGCACACAGGAACATTTGCAGTTTTTACTTGTTACCGTGGAGGATAAGTCACGGTATTTTTGGTCTCTTGCTTGGTGCCTCTCACATGTTCTCTTCCTTCATTGTTTTCTTGAATCTCTTGGTGGCCTCTGCTGCGATGTCAGCTGTAGCTCTAAGAGCTGCTTTCTTTATTGCTGCGTGTGATACAGTGCTGTAAAGAGAGATGCAGCATGCACTAGTGATAACTGAAGCGACTGGGACAGTGGTCCAAAATTACTTTGGCTAGTTTTGGCTGATAGTTTTTAAGAGCAAGACAACACTTCCAAAAAAAAAAACAACAACAACAAAGGAAATCTTCCTTCAAATTAAAGTTAAAATGATATTTTAACAGGAAAGAAAGTGTTTAGTGGTGGTTTAGTTATTTTGCAAGCAATTTCGAGGTTGCAGACAAACTTCTGAAGTTGAAAGAAAACGATAAAGTGCCTTGCTTGTGTTGGGGTGCGCTCCTGTGATCGTTTAGAGAATGTCTTTTTCACAGCTTAGCGTTCCAACAAAATCAAACATGTTTAACATTATCATCAAAACTCTTTAGTCTTGTCTCAAGCAAGTCATGTCGTTCCATGACATAAATAATATCAACAACCATTTGGAGCATTGTTATCCTTCATTTCACAAAAGCATCTGGTTGTAGTTATGTAAATACTGACACCACAAGGTCCACCAATCTCTGCAAAATTTAAAACTCTTATAATTTTACAATGTAGGACGGTGTCATAAGTTAGTCTTTTGAAAATCTTTCCAAAGACTTTGCAGAGAAAGAAAGACCTAATACTATTCACATCATCTACAGGCAGAATACCAATTTATTGTTGAAACTTATATCAGCAGAACATTGAGCATTTCCACTGCAGAGTTTTATAAATGCCTCTGTGATCTCTGCAAAGGAGACAAACTGTGTCCAGACCGGATTAGTGTTGCAGGACAATCATTGTTGGCTGTGTAATTAAGTACAGCTGCGTCAGCAATTTCAATAAACTGCATAAGCTCATAAAGTCACATTTTATGATCTTCAACTCCAGATTAGTGTGCTGCCAAATATCCTAGTAACTGCATTTCTGTATGGGCTTTCCAGTATTAGCTAATCACAAATAATTTTTACATTACTGCTGGAACTCTTTGAAAACCCTAATAAAAGTTAATTCTGTCCTAAATGTCACTCACCAAGTCCAGGCTACAGCCCTGCCAACTGAAAAGAGACGACGTGTGTCAGGATTTATTCAAAGTGGTTATTTTGCCTTTCTAATGTTTCCTCATAGAATTCTCAGAGTTCTGGCATTCCCACTAACTAGTATCCTGATACCTACAATGGTTAAACTAAAATCTTACCAAGAATCTGTATCAATAGAACAATACAAAAAAGACATGTCTGCATGTAAATGAATAAATAAATCTGTAAAGGAAAGGTGTAGACCTCTAAAAAGTCAAATAAAAAATGACCATGAATGCCTTTTAGCAGTGAGCTGTGGAAACTCACTCAAGTTAACTTAGAGAAACCTCTGGCTCAGCAAGATGTGTGATGATAAAAAGAAAATTAAACTTTCTTTTAGAAAAGTCAAATCAAATGCTTGCGGATACAGATTGCTGCTCTTTTTTTACATCACCTTACACACCATTTCATTGTACAGAGGAAGCCTGCGTTTGACAGACCTGCCATGCCTCAGTTTTTATGCCAAGCTGCGACCGTTGAATTGCTTTACAGAATAGCAGGTTAGAAAATAGTCAGTTATGATAAGAAAACTGGTGGAGTGTCCAGTTTCAAAGGCATGACTCTCCTGGCATTTGAAAATGTATTTTTTTCCTGGATTATCTGCAGAGGAGTCCTGTGACATAACCCGCATAGAGCTCCTTCAAGCCTTGTCAAGGTCTCCCAGCTGCTGATATAAATATACTAACCTACAAATGAAAATAGAAAAACAGAAACTTGCAAAGTCAACAGCCCAGAAGGCGAGAGAAAAACGCTAAAATTTGACTAGCGCCAAGTTACCATACAGAATTAAACACTGGGCAGGAAGTGTCCCCCTCATACCACATGAAAAACATTTAATCACTGTGAAAATTATGCAGATAGGATTTTATATAATAGCAGAGAGAGGGCGAAGAGTGAGAAATAGTAGAAAGTGTGTGGGAGTTGACGTGTGAGCATGTGGTGGGCCAGGGTTATAAGGTCATCTCTACACTGTCATTACTGTGTCCACACACTCGGCAGCTGCACTCACAAACAGACCCATGCACAGCCGCAAGACGGATGCGTATAGATGGACTTATTGACAGGTGCATGGACAGCTACACGGACGCTAGAATGCACCTGTGTTGAAATGAGTGTTGCTGTTGCTGTTGCGCATGCGATGGAGAGAAGCCTCTGGCTCTTGCAGCCCTCCTACACTTTGGTTTTCCTGCGCTTTCCCGGAAAGTGAAATTACCCCCATATATCTTCTGACTGTGACATATTGATTGTAAGCCAGAGGAGAGGCTATCATCTCATCTGTGGTGCTGTTGCCTTTTCTGGTTGGTTAAAGTGTGTTGTGCTATTTGTCAAACAAGGCCCTGTTAAAAATCTAAGTGATAACACATGATGCTTTTTAAAAGTGAAATGTTTATCCTGCTATTTATTATAATTTGCAAAGTGAAGACATTCAAATTATAAAAAAACAAAAGCTAAATCTGAGACTCCTGACAAGATGTATACTACAAAAATCTTACTAAGAACCAAAAAGGACACATGAAGAAACAGCAAAGTTTTGAAAATAGTTTGTATAAACCACAAGTTTCAGTCTGACCAACATTAACTTGCAAATGGGCATTCACTTTCACATGCACACACTCAAACACACACTCAAACACACTGTTCCTTTGCCTGACTGCCAGCTCCCTCCAAGACCCTGCTGACTAACAGCTCTCTTTTTCAGGAGTTCAAAATCCCATATCTGGGCAGACGCCATCACTTCCGCCCCGTCCACCTGTCAGGTGCCCTTGCCTGCTTTAATGGTGGCAGCAGAAAGAGAAGGGGGGCATGCAGAGGGGGGGGATGGGTGATCATTGGACAGGCTGCTGGATCCTGCCCCTGCCTTCGTGTGCCAGCCCTGCATCACAGTTCATTTCGCAGCCTCCTCTCTCCTCCGCTCTGCCCAGCCAAGCCTCCCAGCAGGTGTCTCTCTGCAGAAGGGTTCTGTCATCACGTAGGCCTGCATCTCTGTGCTCAAACTCAGATCGGCAAGCATGCACATCTCCAACACAATTAATGACCTCAGTGTTCAGAATGTTTTGCAGAAAAATACCAAAACCCCATTAGTTTATTCCAATTCCTTTCAATAACAGGTGTTTTTTAAACATTAAAACATCTACTGCCCAGTTCTATTTCCTGAAATTATAAAAGGATGTCTTGTAGTACAAACCAATAATATGATATAATTTATAGAAAGTTTTTAAAAAATCAAGAACATGCAGTGAATACTCTGAGACCTCTGTATAATTACTGAATAATTTAGCAAACATGCAAAAAAACTGAAGTAAGATGAGTCACACACTTTGCATTTATATTAAATACATTGAATGCAAGTGTTGTGTGCATTACAGCAGACAAAAAAGAGTAACTTTATATATTTATTTACTAAATTTTAACTGTGGTCCCTGATTAATTCTGCTGTCTCGACTTTTTTTCTGTCCTGTATGCATTGCACACCACATGCAGTTTCTTCTTAAAGGATGAAAGTGTACTGGTATGACTACTTTGAAGATAAAGGTATTTCATTGAGTACTGTCATCAAGAAGCAATCAACAAAGGCACAGCTGGACCGCTGCTGCCTTTTAACTTCACCTTTTGAAGTTTATGCACCAAGCCCGAAGTACTACAGAGCTTTGGAATATGAAAGACATTTAAGCTGGACCTGGCCAGGGTGTACCCTGTCTCTCACCTGATGGTCACTACGATAGTCTCCAGACCTCCCATGACCTTTACAAGATAGAGTGGGTGATAGGAAATAGATTGATGGATGCTTAAATGGTGTGCTTGCATTTTAATGTAAAATAATTGACTATCACCCTGATGAACTGGCAACCTGTCCGTCTTTCATCCGAAGACAAGTGTGATAGACTGACAAAGACTCTGTGACCCTGAGTAGCAAGAAGCAGCTATAGAGATTGGATTAATGATGGATAACAGAATATCTTCAGCTCATACTTAAAACATGTTCAGAACTGACCGTATCACAACAATGAACACTCATTTTCTAAATGCACAAGCCAGTCTGTTTGTATTAAACTTTTCTAGGATAATTACTGCAGCTAAGAACTACTGACATTTGTTAAAACACATTTGCTGTGCTACGATCGTTATGCTAATGTTTTCCTTTTCTGTGAAAAAAAAGACTGTGTGATGACAAAGTGTGAGACAAAGGTGATGTTGACGCCGTGACAACACGTTCATTACTTCCTCCCCTCGCTCCCAGCTCCAAATGTGTGAATAACAAGATAAGGATTTTCTGCTGATGAATAGAGAGGGAAATGCAATTAAGCTATTTACTGTGATATATAGTGGCATCCTTTTTATCAAATGCTGTGCACAGCTGTTAGGTTATAATGAGATAAATCACAGGACTATTGACTGTACACACATATTGTGTCACCAGTTATGTTCGACATATATGTCATTTTCAATTTCAGTACTTTTATTTATATATATATATATATATATATATATATATATATATATATATATATATATATATATATATATATAT
>JAOWBL010005078.1:0-10528 GCA_028564865.1 Zenarchopterus dispar | reverse complement strand
TGTTTGATCCTTTTGGAGAACTGACTCTTTTGTTTGGATTTTTTAGATAAAGACTCTAACTGCGGGAAAACCCTTTTGTTTCATAAGTTAGAGTTTTGACGCTAGGATTCTGCACTTGGCTCCAGAATCTATAACCAGCTGTGACAGCCAACTCCACAATGAGGAAACTAGCGATTGGCTGTCTTTAACTTTGCTAGAGTTGGCGAAATGGCATCATTGCCTAATATGCATAATTTTCCATTTGCATATAATTGTGATTGATGATGTAAGAAAAAAAGAATAAAGGGTTAAATAGATAAAAAAAGGGGAGGATAAAAAACAATATATGTTAAGAACTACAAATGAACTTCCTTTTTGTTGATTCATTTTTTTAAAACATCACAATTATAACCATCTTCCTTTATCCTGACTATAGTACAGTGAAGTGCCATTGAATAGTTATTTAATTACATGAATTAGAATGATATATTAATAAGGCAGCCAAAGAAGGGCTGCCAGTGTCTTTGTTGTGCCAGTCCCAAGCCCGAATAAAGGAAGAGGGTTGTGTCAGGAAGGGCATCTGACATAAAACCTATGCTGAATAAACAATAATGTAAGTCACAAATCTAATTTCCATGCTGCATCATCCGAACACCGGGTTAACAACGACTACCACCAATGCTGTTAATCTGCAGGGTGCTGATGGAAACTGGACTTCTTTGGTTCAAAGATAGAGGAGAGGAGGAAAGTGTGTTCAAAGGCAGAGAGAGAAGAGGAAAGTCAAGAGGCTAGGACTGAGAGTAGGGACTTTGAATACAGAGACTTTGACAGGAAAATCTAGGGAGCTGGTTGACATGATAAAGAGGAGGAAAATGGATATACTGTGTGTTCAGGAGACCAGATGGCAAGGTAGTAAGGCCAGAAGCCTAGGAGCAGGGTTTAAGCTGTTCTATCATGGTGCAGATAAGAAGAGGAGCGGAGCAGAAGTTATCTTGAAAGAGGAGTTTGTTAGGAATGTTCTGGAGGTGAAAAGAGTGTCAGATAGAGTTATGAGTCTAAAGTTGAAGATTGAAGGTGTGTTGTTTAATGTTGTCAGTAGTTGAGTCCCACGGGTCGGATGTGACTTAGAAGAGAAGGAGAAATTCTGGAGTTATGTAGATGAAGTGATGCAGAGTATCTCCACAGGTGAGAGAGTGGTAACTGGAGCAGATTTCAATGGACATGTTGGTGCAGGCAACAGAAGTGTTGAGGAAGTGATAGGCAAGTTTGGTATCCACGACAGGAATGCAGAGACAGATGGTGGTAGACGTTGCAAAAAGAATTGAAATGGCTGTAGTGAATACTTTCTTCCAGAAGAGGCAGGAATATAGAATGACTTATAAGAGTAGAGCAACACAGGCTGATGACATTTTGTGTAGATAACGTAATCTGAAGAAGATTAGTGACTGCAAAGTAGTAGTGGGAGAGAATGTAGCCAGACAACATATGATGGTGGTGTGCAGGATGACCCTGGTGGTGAAGAAGCTGAAGAGGACAAAGGCAGAGCAGAGGACAAAGTGGTGGAAGTTGAAAAAGAAAAAGTATTGTGTGGCTTTTAGGGAGAAGTTGAGGCAGGCTCTGGGTGATCAGGAGATGCTTCCAGATGATTTGGCAGCTGCAGGTAATGTGATTGGCAAGACAGGTGGGAGAGTACTTGGTGTGTCATCTGAGAAGAATGTAGACAAAGAGACTTGGTGGTGGAATGAGGAAGTACATGAGTGTATATAGAGAAAGAGGTTACCTAAGAAGAAGTGGGACATTGAGAGGACAGAAGAGAGTAGACAGGAATACAAGGAAATACAGTATAATATGAATGTAGAGGTGGCAAAGGCCAAACAGGGGCGTATCATGACTTGTATGCTAGGACAACAAAGAGCGAAAGACTGATCTGTACAGGTTGGTGAAGCAGAGAGACAGAGATGGGAAGGTTGTACAACAGGTCAGGGTGGTGAAGGACAAAGAGAGATGTGTATTGACAAGAGCCAGAAGTGTGAGAGAAGGATGGAGAGAGTACTTTGAAGAATTGATGAGTGAGGGTAATGAGAGAGAATGAAGAGTAGAAGAGGTCACTATTGTGGACCATGAAATACCAAAGATTAGCAAAGATGAAGTTAGGAAGGCATTGAAGAGGATGAAGAGTGGAAAAGGAGTTGGACCTAATGATATACCTTTGGACATATGGAAGTGCATGGAAGAGGTGGCAGTAGTGTTTTTGACTCCGTTGTTCAACAAGATCTTAGAAAGTAAGAGGATGCCTGAGGAATGGAGGCAAAATGTAATGGTGTTGATCTGTAGGAACAAGGGAGATGTGCAGCGTTGTGGAAAATACAGAGGAATAAAGTTGATGTGCCATACGATGAAGCTGTGGAAAAGAGTTATAGAAACTAGGCTAAGGATAGAAGTGAGCATTTGTGAGCTGGAGTAAGGCTTCATGAGGAGAAAGAGTACTACAGATGCAGTGTTTGCTTTGAGGATGTTAATGGGGAAGTACAGGAAAAGCCAGATGGATCTTCATTCTTTTTAGATCTAGAAAAAGCTTATGACAGGGTGCCTAGAGAGTAAATGTGGTACTGTATGAGGAAGTCTGGAGTGGTAAAGAACTATGTTAGAGTGGTGCAGGACATGTATGAGAGCTGTAAGTCGGTGGTGACCTTACCACCATCTGTAGGTACTGTAGGTGTGACAGAGGAGTTCAAGGTACAAGTGGGACTGCACCAGAGACCAGGCATAAGCCACTTCTTGTTTGTTATGGTGATGGATAGGCTGACAGATAATGTTTGCAGACGACATTGTGATCTGTAGTGAGAGCAGGAGCAGGTGGAGGAAAATGGTGGGTGGTGAGACCTGCAATGTTGCATGGTTTGGAGACAGTGGCACTGAGGAAATGACAGGAGGCAGAGCTAGAAGTAGCAGAAATGAAAATTTTGTGGTTCTCTTTGGTAGTAACAAGGATGGATAAGATCAGGAACGAGTACATCAGAGGCATGGCATATGTTTCAGAGGTAAAATTAGAGAGGCCAGACTGAGATGGTTTGGACATGTACAGAGGAGAGATAGTGAACTTATTGGGAAAAGAATGTTAAGGTGAAAACTGCCAGGCAGGACGCCTAGAGGAAGACCAAAAGGAAGGTACATGGATGTAGTGAAGGACATCAGGGTGGTTGGTGTGAGAGAAGAGAATGCAGAGGGTAGGATTGGATGGAGACAGATGACTTGCAGTAGCAACTCCTAAAGGGAGCAGCTGAAACGAAAAGAAGAATGGTGTCAGTAATCTCCTGTACTAAATGAATCTGTGGCTGTATTTACAATTACATTATTTTTTATGCAAATCTTGATATTGAGGAACTTCGTATATTTTTTAACTTTTTCTTGTTATTAATTGATTGTAATTTTTTTAATGACAGAAAGACATCTCTCGTGAAGATGATACCCTTTTACTGGGTATCATACTGCTTTTTGAACCAGGCTGTAAATATGTTTGTTTCTGCTGGCAAGATGAACATTTTAACATGGAGATCCTTGCAGATTTACTTGCTTTTGGAGCCAAGACCCAGCAGGAGCATGCTGCCAGCTTGTGGTATTCACAAATGTACAAATGCAAAGTGTACATGGTGTTCTTGAATACCCAGCCAATTGTTAGCAAGAAAGGGATTTGTATGCAAATTTCCTTCTGTTTTTACACAGATTTCATGTATGAGATGGTGTATGCTTAACGTGGGGACATCAATCACTAGAATTTTGAAAAGTAACACAAGTTGGAACATTGATAGTGTGGTAATGCCACCTCTTCCACCAATTAGGGAAAGGATAGGAGTCATATGATCATACACTATATTACCAAAAGTGTTCGCTCACCTGCCTTGGCTTGCATATGAACTTAAATGACATCCCATTCCTAATCCATAGGGTTCAATTTGATGTCAGTTCACCCTTTGCAGCTATAACAGCTTCAACTCTTCTGGAAGGCTGTCTACAAGGTTTAGGAGTGTGTTTATGGGAATTTTTGACCATTCTTCCAGAAGCGCATTTGTGAGGTCACACGCTGATGTTGGATGAGAAGGCCTGGCTCTCAGTCTCTGCTCTATTTCATCCTAAAGGTGTTCTCTTGGGTTTAGGTCAGGACTCTGTGCAGGCCAGTCAAGTTCATCCACACCAGACTCTGTCATCCATGTCTTTATGGACCTTGGGTGGGTGAGCAAAAACATTTGGCAATTGACAGTTGTAACACTTCTTTGAAAAGTATTACAACCTTGTCTGGAACTACTACCACTTTCTTAATTTTTATAAATTTATGGAGGGTCTAGGAAATAGACGAGAAAGACTGAGAGGTGTTCCTGCCAATATTTTGAAAGCATCAGAGGAGGTCATACGGTAGGGCAACTCATTAACATCAGTTGCAAAGGCACATAGAATCTACCATGGGATCTGTAATAATGAGTAGATTCTGCAAATCATTGCAGAAGCTGAAAGAGCGAGATTCGGTAATCTTCCCAGTATTGGCGATTTCCAAAAGCAGGGCCAAAGAAAACAACTTGTAGAACCAAGAGGAAGAGGCAGTCTGAAATATTGATAATCAAGTGAAACAAACATGGACAGAAGAAGAAGAGAGATGAGGAGCCAAAAATGTAAGGAAAAGTAACTCGGGAAAAAATAAAGCCAAAAGGAAAAGGGAGAGAAAAGCCATAAAGAAATTTTTGAAAATCAGTGCTGAGGATTCTAAGACTTCAGATGATGAAAAGTTTTTCATTGCCAGCATGGAGGTCTTTTGACAACTCAGAACCAAAGGATTTGAGTTATGGTGTGTCAGAAATAGAGACATTGTTCTGGGTTATTTTTTGAGTTCAATAAATTTTATTTTGAAGACCATCACATTGTGTGGCTTCTATTTTTTTTTCTTCTTTTGCCTGCAGTTACGACTCATCCTAGCATCTTACAACTTACCTTGGTAGTACAGGTAGGCTGTAACAAAGGAGCACCATGTATTTGACATAATCCCATAAAGTCTGTGATACTCTTTCAGGTGTTTGATTCATAGACAACAAATGTGGGAACTTTGAGTACAAATTTGAAAAATGTAACTCAAAAGGTCAATGAGCTATTTTATTTTATTTTATTTTGGATTATGGTGGTGCAGAGGAATTAAAAATCCATGTTTTAAATATAACCCGTTCAGTTTAGTCAACAACTTTTGTTTCATGTCTACCATCTGAATTCATAAACATAGACTGTAGAAATCAAGAGTCCAAACACAATTTAAAAAAAGGTCTCCTTTTGACTATGACAGAAACTGTGTACTATAATTCTAAGCAGAAAACTTGATGTGCTAGATGGTATATTTGCACAAATTTTTTGTGAAACTTGGGTCCTGATTAAGGTGATTGACATTCTCGGTCTTTGCATTTAAGCTTTTCTGAGGTACATTGAAAAGATGAACTGCCTCACTCTTACTTTGCCACCCTTGTCTCAGTTCCTGCATATCTTGTGATCCTCATCAGGCCAGAACGTGTACCAAGGAATGCTGTCTCCACCCCTGGCTCCAGCCTGCACATGAACACAGAAATCACCTAGCAAAAATTAAACATTATCAGTAAGATTTTTCCAAAACTTTTAGGTCACTTGTTTTGTCAAACTTGACAATCACTGTTGACCATCAGTGAAACATCACTGAAATGCCCCTCACTAAATAATTTTTTTCCTACTCTTTAAGGTCAAGCATATCAGTTATTAATTTGTCTCTTGTATCTCATGTTTCACCTGTCATTAAGCATCAAGGCATTCCAATAGGCCTCCAGTGGAGCTGTTACCACGGCATCAAATAGGATCTGCTGTAATAACACCTCGTCACCTAGACAATGAGCATATTCAGTTAGTAAAGGTGAACTCAACATCAAATTAAACCTTAACTATATGGTGAACTCTAAAGCAGAATTAAAAGAATAACTACTTTGTATGAAAACAAGATCATTTTAGAGGTTTATATTTTATAGATATTCTACTTAAAATCACAAAGAAAAAAAAACCCCTTCTGAGTTGAAACCAAATCCCACAGCTCACATTCAAGATCAGGTTCCTTTCCCTGCAGGTAGCGGAGAACGGCTTGGAGCTGGGTGTATTTTCGGTGAGCAGGATCAATGTCTGTTTCACAGTATGTCCTAAGGAAAACAGATGGAGAGAGGCAGCAAGAACCAGCCTGGATCCTGCTAGGTGTTTTAAATGATACCTAGATATAGAGTATTTAGAAACACTATTTAGTACAATCCTTTATCACATCATTATTAACACTAATGAATGATTCAGATTAATCCAGTTGATAATAATTAAATTCAATTCAATTCAATTCATCCATCCATTTTCTGTACCCACTGAATCCATTTCTGGGTCACAGGAGTCTGCTGGAGCCAATCCCAGCCCATTGCAGGCGACAGGCAGGGGTACACCCTGCACAGGTCGCCAGTCCATCGCAGGGCCACATATACAACGAACAACCATACACACACACACTCACACCTACGGACAATTTAGAATTCTCAATCAACCTAATATACATATTTTTGGACTGTGGGAGGAAACCGGAATACCTGGAGAAAACCACACAAGCACGGGGAGAACATGCAAAATCCACACAGAAAGACTCCTGCCAGGAGTCAAACCAGAAACCTTCTTGCTGTGAGGCAACAGTGCTAACCACCAAGCCACTGCGCTGCCAATTCAGTTCGATTCAATGCAATTCAATTCAGTTCAGTTCAAATCATTTGCATGGTTGCAACTCAGTCCATTTATATTATGGCTCCTCCAATTTGTAGAAATTGTTTTCACATAATGCAAATGTTCAA
Organism: Zenarchopterus dispar; assembly: GCA_028564865.1. NCBI lineage: Eukaryota > Metazoa > Chordata > Actinopteri > Beloniformes > Zenarchopteridae > Zenarchopterus > Zenarchopterus dispar. The sequence goes on along the minus strand of JAOWBL010005078.1, from coordinate 3,677 downwards.
AAGCAGGCTAACTTTGGAAGACAACATACTGCATTGAATCTTCATTTTGACTCATTGGGCAGTGAGTAAAACTGTATAAAAAAAAACCTCTCTCAGTACAGGACAGGATCAAGTTCTGAACCATACTCAGGGAAGGTGAGTATCTGCCTCTAACAGTTGGGAGTGAAAGTACAGTACAGAGAGACATACAGGCATAAAGACATTCTGATAGAATAATACTGTAATAGAATTTAATAATTATTATTCTCAATTTTTTTTCCAAGTCTTAGGAAAAAAAAAATCACTAATTATAAACTACTGTTTTAAATATCACTTCAGGTTTCAGACTGATTTATATTATAGACATACCACTCAGAAGCAATGCTAAGATCTGGAGATGTAAGATCATGCAGCCCTGCAAAGCAAGGTAAAATATTTGAGTCATTTCAAATTTAAACACAATATTTACATTTATTCTTTCTATTACTTTGATTTTATGAACCATTCTTCTCCTAAGGAAATATGGGTATGAGTTTTCTTTTTTTATGCATCAATGAAAATATTCAAGTAAATTATTTTGTTATTCATAGGATAGTTTTAGTCGATTTTAGTTCTAGGCTGGAGGAAAGATGTAAAATTGTACCTTCTTCTACAGATACATTTCCCATGAACATCAAGCTTCCGTGACCTCTTGTTAGCGCCATGCCAAAACTGCAGAGAAACAGTGACAACAGACAAATAGATAACTTAGGTCACCAAGTTCAATTCCTGACTTTACTATGTGCCATGCTGCCCCCTAGAGGTCAGATTACCAAATTACAACTAAAGGACAACAATTTCGACTATCCATTTTCTATTCCACCTCATGTTAGGCACGTCTCAGGCTACAGTATAACCTCACAAACACTAACAACACAACAATACATGCGTCAACATACAATTTAGAATCGGGACAGCAACAAAGAAAATAAAATGGAAAAAAATAAGGAAAAGAAAAATGTTGACAACTTTCTATTTGGGTAATTCATTGAATTCTACTAGCAAAATATGACAATCTTTTAGGATGTACTATATCAGATGATCAATCTCACACCATCAGTCAAAATAAGTAGCAGGAAGGAAAGGCAAAATATATATAATATAATGTAATAATATCAAATATATATAATATAATGAATTCATCAAAATTAAAAGAATAGCATCTGAGAAAGTACTTTTAAAGTCTATAGAGTAAAGAAAATAAGAGCTTCCTGGTTTACCTGAAGGGTGTATCATCAATGTTTGTGTAGAAATAGTTGTTGATGAGGTACATTGGCCTTTTCTAAGGAATAACGACAGTGTTACATTAAAGTATGCTCTGAGTTATGACTCCACTTCTTTATAGCATGCCAGCATGTATGATGTTGGTGAACTATGTTCCTTACCCCTTTGTCCACAGATGCCCTGATGTTCAGGATGATACTGCCCGTCTCTCCTTTAACCATGGCTGTCCTCAGCTGTATATGGAAAGGTTAAACTTAACTTTAGGCTATGTTATCAATGTTTCAGCACCCAAACAGAATTGGTAGCTGTCTCCATCATGGCAAATTGCTAAATGAACAACTATGAGACAATAGACACCATTATTGTTAAACTAACATAATTTAAGCCATAACTCTATTAAATTTGATACTACAGCAGTGAAGCATAGGCAATATACCTCAATTTTACAACAGTATCAAAATTACCATATTAGTCACCTGTTGTTTTGAAAAACTATTTGTGACACACAACTTTTCAAACTACTCAAATACTAATACTGAAAAGCATTAGTAATTCTTCTGCTTACCAACTCGTCTATATCTTCCCACTCCACTTCAGACAGATCCACACTGTTGTAGTTTGGTTTCGGCTTCAGGTTCTTACCATCTTTATACTGTAGGACAGAATTGAGTACTTTATTGTTACTATGTGTGTGTGTGTGTGTGTGTGTGTGTGTGTGTCTGTGTGTGTGTGTAAAATTAGATGCTACATAACTCTTCTACTAAATTAATTCATTTTCCTCTCTACATAACCCTTAAGGACATTTGACACAAAGTAAAACTGTAAAAACCAATGTAGCAAATTGAAACTGACTACATTGGCTCAATGATCTATCTTCTATCTTCTACAATAGACCCATAATCCAGAAAAGGCTCACCAGAGGTCTGAGATCAGGATGGGCCAAAATGTAACCATTGTTGTTGATGAGGAAGGCATAGCCATGTGGTCCCAGCTTAGAAGAAGAAGAAAAAAAAATCATTCATTCCTTTATTCATTCATTCATTCATTTATTGATTAAACTCACCATGTATCTGGGAGCCAACTTCATCACCTCCATGAGTGGGATGTCAGTTCCAACCACACCAAGCAGGATCCCATGAGACAGCTGAAGATAGCATTGTAATAGCACTTCATCAAACTATCTGGACATTTAAACACACAATCTCATCAATATTTGATGTACATTTATGCAATCATCACCCTTTATGTTGACATTATTTTGTTTTATCTGTGCAATTTGTACAGGACTTTGTTTCACTTTTGTTGTTTTAAAAATACTATGCTTTTGCCTTTTACTTTATACATTTAAGTGTAAAGTTTTCTCTCAGTTTGTTGTTCTTTGATGGAATTTTCATTGTATAAAAGCTGCTGTTCAATCAAGAGACACAATTATAATTGTGTCTAACAATTTGTAATTCTACAGAAGCAGACATTTCATGCATTCAAAAAGTCATTGTTTAGGTTGGTTCTAGTTTACTATTCTGTTTCTTATTTATAGTTGTACATGATAATTACCATTTACAAGGCTTTTCAGTTGTCAGTTTTTAAAAAATGTTTTTCTTAATGAGGTTGTGAAAATCACAATAGTGCACAATAGAATATATAGAACTGCCACCTTCAGAGGATGGAGGATGGACATGAAGGGGAAACATGAAGAATCCTTGCTCATCAATCTGGGTGACTTTAACAGAGGAAATGTCACTCATGTCACTCCCAGCATATAGGCCGCATATGAAATGTACTACCAGAGGCAGAAACACTTTGGATCACTGCTACACAGTCATTAAGGACACTTATTGTTCTGTTCCATATGCAGCATTAGGACTCTGATCATTGCGTCATCTCATCCCAACCTACAAGCAGAAATTAACACTTCTAAGCCTGTGATAAGGATGGTGAAGAGGTGGACTGAGGAGTCAGGCTTGCTTTGACTGTACCAATTGGACCGTTTTTGAAGCTGCAGCCACAGACCTTTGAATATACATGAAATTACATCAGATTTTGTGAGGATGTGTATACAGAACAAGAATGTCTTCACATTCAACAACAAATCTTGGTTCACAGCTGAAGTAAGGAAGTTGCGACAGGCTAAGGAAGAAGTGGGGACAAGGTCCTGTACAAATAGGCCAACCATGCCAGAAACAAGTTCACAGAGGTAAAAGTTGCAAAGAGAAGCTACAGTGAGAAACTGAAAACAGCCTCTCAGTCAACGACCCTGGATCACCTTGGAAATGCCAACTACGGGAGACCATCTCCTCCCAACCTTGTGGAAAACCTTAATTGGCTGACGACCTGAATGGGTTCTGCTTCAGGTTTGAAAAGAACGTCACACTTCTCACTAATACAATAGAACTACATGCTCCACCGGCTCACCCCACATCCATCCATCCATCCAT
>JAOWBL010005077.1:0-10529 GCA_028564865.1 Zenarchopterus dispar | reverse complement strand
GATATAAGAAATAAGAGGAACTTATCAGATATGATAAGAATACACAGTACTTTATTTCTTATGATTCTCTCTCTCTCCCTCTCTCTCTCTCTCTCTCTCTGAGAGGGAGGAGACTCTCAACCCTCCTGTAAATCACATGGTTCATGAGAGTGAAACTGAAAGTTTAAAAAACACTATGAAGATAGACACCTGCACCACAAAAGAGATTTCTTCCCAGTCATAGCACATCTATACTAAAGGTAGGATTTCTATCTCTTTTTCATCCAAATGTACCAGTTTTTCCAGCTTTACTGTTTTAACTTATCTTTAGTTGATATATTTAGTGGGAAATTCAGTTCATGTGAATGATGAATGAAGAACTTTAAAGCACATTATGAGGCTTTAAAGTATATAGACAGACAGACAGACAGACAGACAGACAGACAGACAGACAGACAGATGTAGTTTTCATATTTTTGTTTTGTTCTGTTCGACATTAAGTCTTGCATACCTTTTTGACATGTTTTGACTTAAACTTTGGTCTTACTCACTTATCTGTAGTATAAAGTCTCATTTTTATCAGCCGGTGTTATTGAGGGATGAGCTCTCTTGCCTCAGAGAAAAACAGAAAACCACACTATTGACTGGGACAAGACTCATCATCAAAGACAATCATCCGTGCTGAAGAAAACCAACACAAGCAATTTATTATGGAGGCAGTGGAAGTCCTTAAGTGAGGCCCTGAGAAGAATGGAAACTTTCTTTACTGATTTGCACTTATAAATACATGTCGGTCTGTTGAATTATTCTCTGGACTCCAAATTGTTTAAAAATGATTCATGTGACCCTTCTTTTTAATTTTGTAGTATTACTTTGTGTCTCATTAGGAAATCACACTATGTCTCCCAGCCGTGTAGGTGAGTGACCTTCTCAAGTGAGATGCTGTTTCCACTCCTTTGTTCTTCTCTGTTCATGATTTTTCTTCTTGTTATTTGTTCATTGATACAGTTAAGGTCCACCAAATCTGTAAAGGCCAAACATTTGGGGCTGATAAAACTCTAATGAAGAAACTGAGGACAAGGAAGCTCAAAGTGAAAGTCAAGGATTTGCAGAAAAGCAATGTCATCATTCTTTTCTGTCCAGTCGCCTCTCGTGTTGGCTCAGATGTGGATGCAGCCATGAGAGACTTGCCAGGTAATGTTTGGTAATGTGTTTTTAATGTTCATGTTGCAAAACTGTTCATGATACTGGGCAACAGTGTCATTAACAGTCTGGGTCCCATGAACTGTGGCCGAACGTTCTCTTGACTAAACTAAGAAAGACTCAAAAAAAAGAAAGACTTAACTCTGACAAGAACTGGATGTGGTTCACTTTCACTGCATGCAAAGGGTCACATCCTTACAGCAAGGCAGATGACAGGCAAGTGAAAAATATGACAACATCGTGTCAGTAAGCATGAAGACTTCAATTACAACAAGTTCCGGAAGAGTACCACGATAACAGTATCTGACTGATGTCTAATGTGGCCTTGTAGATTTGACACCCAACATTCTTCTCTCGCTCATGAATAAGAAACCACAATACTTAAACTCCTCCACTCAAGGCAGCACCTCATTCCCTGTCAGAAGACAGCCCTTTTCTGACTGACTCCAGAACCAGTACTGTACGTTGAGACGAGCCTGACTATATTTGACCCATACCTCCAAACCGTCAGTTCAGGTTCCTTCCCCCTAAGATTGTTACATTTCGTGTTCCAAGAGTCAGTTTCAGTAGTTAAGGATTTGCTCACTAAGGCCCATGCCTTCGGCTGCTGCCCATAAAACACAGCACCCGACCCAGTTGGCCCCTCCAGCAAGTGGTGGTCTCACAATGGGGCAAACCCATGTTGTTCATTGGTAACCCAGTCTTGGGAAACCCTACCAGGGGCAATCCCCCCCCGACAACATTGCTTCAGAGATCATATGTGCACAAAAACCCACTGACCACAATAAGGTGGAGATTCATTTAGGACCAAATCGAATAAAAAAGAAACAGAAACAAAAGAATTTTAAACATTTATTTAAAACATTCAGTGTAAGCTGTAAAGTTATAGCTCTTACATATGTAAGAGTTCATCATGAATAAAGGACAAAATAAGTCCAAAGTGTAGGATGGCAGATGACCAGCTGTCAGGATTCTTTCAGTAAGTGTTTAAATGTGGTGGTAGTGACATGCCCAGAAAAAGCTGAGGACTCAATAAAAGGAAATTCCATTTCAATAATTTATTTCCAACAAAAGGCGACCCCAAAGGATGAGAAAAACTACTAAGAAACAAAATTTGACCAGAACAAAAAACAATCCCGCAGGACGAAAAGGCTAAGAAACTGATAACTAAACTAAACATGAAACGTTAGAATCTTACAAACAAAAACTATAAAACAAAGGACAGACTATGGCTACGAGAAGGCTTCTGTGAACGACGAACAAAGACACTTCGGCACAAGACAAAGGGAGACGCAGACTATAAATACACCTGGAGGGAAATGGGGAACAGGTGGACACAATCAGGAATCAGAGAAGACAATCAGACACCTGACACATGAGGAAAGGCAAGTGACCTGAAACGAGAGGAGAGTTGGGATTTCAAAATAAGACAGGAAATGTACGCAAGACAAAAACCCCAGACCAGACAACTTCACCGCTGTGACAGGTAGAGAGAAGAAAGGCACTGTCTGTGGAAGATGAGATGTTAATTACCCTAAATCTGGGGTAAAAACAGATTTAAGTTCCTCCCTAGAACTACCACAACCATTTTGTACAAGAGCCATTCTAAAAACTGGAACTTAATTCTTAACCAGACATGTTATCAGTCTTTTGAAACATGAACCAACACAAGGCACTGCACCATAAAACATGTTTTACCACACACAGTGCCAAGTCTTTCTAATTTTTTCCACACCACCTTTTTCTTTAAAGTGTTCTTGTAATGCATTATGATATAACAAATAGCTTACATGATTCATATCTTACTTTAGAGATTTTGTAATAAATGTCTGTCTTAAAAACTCCTCAGAAGTGGATATGAGTTACAGCTGAAGTTTGTTGAGAGAAGTCTACTTTTCTCTTGAATTACTACTATAATGTAACTATAATGTAATGAAAATTCATGAGATGGACACGTTGGAGATCATTTAGAATGAATTTGAAGCAATTAAGAAACAGACAATGTTCTTTTTATGTTAGAAGTTATGTTTTGACATTAAAAATTCAGCTGTAAGCGACTTTAAATATGGGTTTTGAAGAAGTAGCACCTTTCCAAAACCTACATTTTGAAGTCAGTTTCAATGAGGTTCAGGTTAGTTATTTGACTCAACATCAGCATCAACAAACTTGTATTTTGTTTTTATAATAGCCTCTAAATTATGTCACCTTGTGACTCCAAAATTAAGCTAAATTGTAAAACTACATGAGGCTAATTTGGTACATCTCTTTGTATTGTATTTTTCCTACATGATTGATTGTATTGAAATACTCCACTTAAAGAGAGTAACTATGCATCCAACAGAATCAAATGTGGGAAAAGAAATTATTTTAACTGAGGCGGAGAACATATTCCAGCTGTTAGGAAGTAAAATGCTCAGTGCCATCACATATGTCTTCTATTTTGTTTCTAGTGTCACCAGATGAAAAAAATATCATCCTGGTTGTGATGCACCACACCCGAGATGTTGACTTCTCAGCTGATGGAACAAAGTGGTCCAACATCTTCAGCAATGTTCTTCTGGATGTTAACGTTCTCTTCCATGACACTGTGGAAGGCGGATTGCTGGCCAGTCCACAAAACATAAAAGCAGTCCATCAGATGCAAGAAGCTTTAAATTCACGCAGCCAGGAAAGAGTTTGTTGTCCGTCATTTTGCTGTTAAGATGAGATAAGATGAGATATTCCTGTATTAATCCCACAATGGGGATTGATACATGCACCACTTGTTGTGGATAACAGCCCTGCAGTCAGGACGGTTGTAGCAACAGCCCTGATGATGTCTGATAAGACGTCTCTCTGTCTAATATTAATGTGTTTTATATTATAGTTTTGTCAATTACACACATATAAGCATCAATTTCACAGTCTTTTAAAGTAAAAACCTAAATGAAATGATGGTCCTCAGTGGAAGTCTTCAAGTGCAAGGAAATTCATAAAACTGAATAAGCAAAAACAAAAAGAAATATTAGTATGGGTAATATGACTGGGCATGAAAGAACAAGAAAGGGAGCACTATCACAAGAAGTCATCTGCACCAGAAGGCAGCTGCTCACTTGGAAGCACAGCTGCCTGGCTGGGGACTGCAACCCAATTCCAGGCAGCGCACAATACCAAGTACTACCACTGATGCATGGATCCCACTACAACCCACAGGCGAGTGGACCTCCGGCCAGCGCCAAAGCAACCAAAGTTAACACCCTACCAAATGCAGAGGATTGCTGCTGAGGAAGCACTGGAGTTAAAAAGTGAACACTAGCTAAAATTAATAACATAAAGATATTGGCAAAAAAAATAAGTAAATGAGACACAAGCAGTAAATAACAGTAAAAAGCACTACAAGCTGTGGCTAAAATATAAATCTAATAATAAATGTAAAAACTAAAACAGAATAACAGTGGTCATTAGTTAAAACCCAAATTCAAAAGGTTTTTTTTATAAATATCATTCTTCTCTGGACCACTCAGATCTTTCACTTGGATTGGACGATATATCTCTGATCTCCTGGTCCTTTATGAACCAACCAGAACCCTCAGGTCATCAGGGTCACACCTACTTTCTGGAACCATGTTAGAACCCAACCACACTGATGCAATGTTCAGCTTTTATGGTCCTCAGCTGTGGAACAAACTCCCAGAATACATCAGGGCTGCTAAAACTCTCAATTCCTTTAAATCAAGGTTAAAAACCTTTTTATTTACTGTTGAATTTCAGTAATCTATATCAGTGTACTAAAATATCTTTATTTCTTACTTCTCATTTGTTGTTTTTAATTTATGTCTCTGTCTTCAATTATGCTTGTAAACTTTTACTTTTTAATGGATTTTTTATTTTTTTTATGTAAAGCACTTTGAATTATCTTGTACATGAAATGTGCAATACAAATAAACTTGCCTTGGCTTACCTTTAACATCTGGAATGCAGAGGTACTCCCTCACAGTAGCATGTTCAGGATTACTATCTGTTGCTAACAAGCACCCAGACTCTGCCTCCTGCTCCAGTCTCGTCTATTTCTGACAAAATTGCCTCTGGTTCTAACTCAACCTCTTGTTCTGATTCTGAACTTGATCCTGTTCCTGTTCCTGACTTGGACTCTGCCTCTGCTGGCCTAACCCTAACCCTGGCTGGCCTCACAAACTGTCTGAGTCACAAGGCTGAGTCCCTGAACTCTGCTGCCGGTCCACTCATCCACCCGGCCGCCCTTCTGAACAGTCTTGCTGAGCCAGAAGGCATCTTCAGGTTTTGCCTGTACTCCGGTACTCCAGATCACCAGCCTCCTGTCTCCTGCAACTGGGTCCTACTTTCCCTCACATGTGGGAGATTAAGGCATCAGACTCCCTTCTAGATGCAATTCCTCATTTCAAAGATGCCTTTCCTACTGTAGCTCAGATGGTCCTTGCTATTATTAACAGCAGTCTGTTGGCTGGTGTTGTCCTTGCCACTTTAAAACATGCAGTTGTTCAACCCCTGCTTAAAAAACCCAGCCTTGACAGCACTGTATTGGCTAATTTTAGACCCATCACAAGTATGCCTTTTATATAAAAAATCTCGGAGAATGTGATCTCCTTACAACTGATGTTATTCTTGCACCACCATAACGTTTTGGACATCTTCCAGTCAAGTTTCAGATCATTGCACAACAGAGTCAGCATTACTGAGGTTCAGAAATGACATCCTCCAGGCCACTGACATTGGAGCTTATGTGGTCCTTGTCCTGCTGGATTTAATGGAAGCATTTGACAGGGAGCACTGGATTTCAATGTTGAGCCTTCAGAATCTGGTGGGGATTTGAGTTAATGGACCAGACTGGTTTAGGTCATACTTGACAGGAAGAACAGCTGGCTTTGAATCCATCAAGTGCCTTTTGGGATTCCACAGGGCTCTGTTTTAGGGCCACTCTTGTTCTCTGTGTATTTGTTTACTTTAGAGTTCATGTTGAGATAAAATAGTGTATCCTTTCATCTATATGCCGATAACAGTTGTTTTCATCTGCCGCAAAACAGGAATGATGCTTTCTCTATTAAGTCACATATAGCATGTCTCCATGACATTAAGAACTGGTTGTTTCTAAACATAAATTTTAACGAAAAGAAAACAAGTTATAGTGTTTGGGCCAAATAACTAGCGGTCCCTCCCCAGTCGATGCTGGTCTCTTGACAAGCTTCTTAAAACCAAAAGTTTCAAACTTGGGTTTTAAATTGGACAGCACTTTTAAATGAGATAACCAGTTGTACCTCACTTCATTTTGGAGTCAGCCAGTCTTCTCTCTTATGTCCAAATTGTGACTGCCCATGTCCTGGTTGGAGCGCGTAAGAGAGATTACATCATGCCGATTCTAGCATCCTTCCACTGACTGCCTACACATTTTAGAGTTCATTTTAAGATTATTTGATTTGATTTTAAATCCTCATATGGTCTCGCCTGCTGTACCTCTCTGAGGTGCTCTCTCCCTATTCTCCAGATCAGTTGATCAGCTCCTTCAGGAGACAGCATAGGTGAAGCTCAGGGGGGACAGAGCCTTCGTGGTCACTACTCCAGAACTTCAGAATTCTTTGCTGCTGCACATCAGAGAAGCCCCATCAATGTTCATTTTTAAAACCCATGTGAAATCCCATTTTTGTACTCTGGCCTTTGACCCAATATGAGCCTCCTGCTTTTACTGCTCTTATAGTCCTCTTTACTGATTTCATTTCTTCTGTACTTTTATTGTATTTTGTGTTTTTAGTACATTTTATTTGAAAAGTTTTGTTTTGTGTTCAACACTTTGTTTCAGGTGTTGCTGTGTCAAAGTGCTCTACAAATAAAGCTGAGTTCAGTATTACCCTTTTTACATTATTTTTTCTCACTATTACTAATATATTTTATTGTTTATTTTCATTAAATCAATTAAAGTTACCATTCATGAAACTTTCGGGTGAATGTCTGTGGATGGCTTAAACTGCTATATATCCTCTTGAAATATATCTACAGAGTAATCTCTCAAATATCATGATAAGGGTTTATTTCAAATGTGTGTTTATTGTCTTGTTAATAGTCACTGAATTGTCATCAGTTAAGTGTAACATGAGGATCGATGTTCATAGATTGGAGTGAAATCATTAAGCATCTCCAGACATTTCTGACATAAAATGGTCACACAAAACAAAATGTTTTTTCCAGACCAGTTGTTTCACTTTTAAATATAAAATAGAATATTTTGGTTTTAAAAGAAAAATTTAAGTATTTCGTTCTTTATTTTAAAGGATGGTGTTTTTTCAAAAGTGCATTGTAAGTTACATTTCTTTTCCAAACCCCTCGTCGACATGTAATCTTCTTTTTCTACTTATCCCCTTCATTTTCTCTAAAACCCCAGACTTTATTTCTGTTGGATTCGTGTACTCAACACAAAATAGAGTGCAGACTTTCTTCTTTAAGGATGGTGAAGGGTTGTAGCCATGAGTACCGGTGGACAGTGGTGATCAGGCCTGACAAACTAAGAGAATGAAATGGTAAGGTAATAGTAGTTTTAAAATTTAATTTCATATTTTGGTGCAATCTGGGGCTCTTAAATCTTCAAATAGCCATACCCCTCCCTACCTCTTTGATCTGTTGTGGTCCCATTCCCGATTGCTTAGATCAGCTGACCAGCTGCTCTTGGATGCATCAAGGATGCAGCGCATGTTCAGATGAGACAGCATTTGCTGCTGCAGGTCCCAAATTGTGGGATTCAGTGGTAGGTATTAAACTTGCTAGGTATTATTCACAGGTATTAAACAGGCTTCTTCTTTGCCCCCATTTAAAATTGCTTTTAAGATCCACATCTTGTGCTTGTCTTTCAACTGAGTGTGATATGTTGATTTTTGTTTGTTTGTTTTAGCTGATGTTTTTATCTGTTTAAGCTAAACTTTTACCAATGTTGTATTCTGTTATTGATTTTATTTTATTGATTGTATTTGTGTTTAACACACTCAGTTTAATTCAATGGGCCTATGCGGAGCACTTTAGTCAGTGGCCACTGCTTTACGGTGCTTTATGAATAATTTGGCTTGACATTGCACAGATAATTTTTTCCAGAGAATACATATGATACATCTAACAATATTTACAGTCTTCACTAAATGCTCCTAATTTGGTGCAGCAATTGAGTATTTAAGTTTACTGCATGATATACAAGGTTATGGTTATATTGTCTTAGCTGACTTCATGTTAGACAATACTTAGATTACATAAAAGTAGATGTAAATTTAAATGATGTTACAGCTTTGCTGCTAAGGAAATTCCAAGGTACGTGACTGTGGTAGTTTGACGTTGATAGCCCTTGATGTCCATCAAATCTGTCTCATTGACTTTGTGAAGATGTTGAAACAAAATCTTTATTGAGAAAAAAAAATACAACCCCCACTCCAGTGAAGCTGGGTCACCGTGTAAAATGCAAACACAAACAGAAAGCAATGATGTGCAACTCTCATAGAGCAACATGTTATTCCAAAAGAGCATGAACAACAAATCAGATGTTGAAAATGGGACATTTAGTCATTTCATGAAAAATATTTGCTCATTTTGAATTTGGCAGAAACATCTCAAAAAAGTTTACATAGAGAAAACAAAAGGAAAAATATATGTCTTTTAATGTATTGGGAATGAAATATGGGTTTGTGTCATGATGAAGCTCAATTCAAATCTCAATTCCAATTGACTTAAATGATTATTTTTAAGTTTTATTTCATGCAATATTTCAAAACATTTCAATTTTTACATTTTATCTCATGATTACATTTTTTCAACAATCCTTTTTCACCTTAGCAAGACATATAATGAATGCCAGGAATAAGGAATTAAGTATGAGTCACAATAATGATAATAATAATTAAGATAAATAGGGATAAAATAATTAAATAAACATAATTATAATTTAAATTATTATTATTGTTACTCCTTCCTCTTGGATGAAGTAAGCTCTGAGAGTATTCAGCAGATATATGTGACTCCAAGTCAGAATAGTCGGGTATATGCGGAGTGGTGGATGGACTGAAAATATGACCTTGAGCTAAAGCAGCTTGAATCTGGCGGACAGCCTCCTTGTTTTTTCTACAGTTCAGTAGTCCTGGCAGAGTTTCATGGAAGAGAACATGAACTTCCAGGACAACATTCCTGAAGCTTTCAGACCACTTTGTCCCAGATGTTGAGTAGTCGATATCTCGGGTGTGGTGCATCAGAACCAGAATGATCTTTTTATCACCTATAAAAAATAATTTTTAAAAAAGAGAGAAAAGGAAAGAGTATAAGACTCAGGATTTGACCTGTGTTTTTTAGTTTGTTTGTTTATTTGTTTTTTGAGAATCCACAGTCAAACAACAACAAACAAAAAAATTAAAATTAAAAAAAAAAAAGAACTACGGTGTACCAAATCATAAAACAGCTTAGACACAGTACCTGACACATTCTTCATGGCTGCATCCACATCTGACCCCACACGGGAGCTGATTGGACAGAAGACAATGATGGCATCGCTGTCCTGTTGCCTTGTGATCTTCACGTGTAGTCCATTTCTCAGTTGTCTCAGCATATTTTCATCCGCCCCAAATGTTTCACCTGTAGTGACTTTGTGGACTTTAACTATATACAAATAAAAGAAAATATAAAGAAGGAAAATATAAGTAGATCAGAACTAATCTTTTTAACTTGCAACTTTAGATGATTGAAGATACTCACCTACACCGCTGGGGAACATGTTTTATCTTCCTAAAACAAGATAAATTATTATGACTATACTTTATTATAAACAATTTATATTATAAATTATTTTACATGTATGCATAAATATAGCTATTTACACCAGTGTGCTAACCATGAATTGTAATATACCACACAGCATAAAACATCTACATTAAAAGAACCTTGAAGACCCTTGATGCTGTAATATGCTATGAAAATCAACTTGCCATGTCTTGACTACATAGATGACAAATCCAGGACATGTATGTATGTTGATTTCCTGCTCTTCTTCAGTGCAGGTTCGAATGTAGCCATTTTTCTATTCTCCTTGCTGGAAGTAAAATTTTAAAGACTTTCTGGTCCCTGAGTCTTTTTGTGTGTTAGGAAAGTAGGGTACGAATTAACAGCAATCTTTTACAGTCCTGTTTCAGAAAGGTTTCCTGACATTTGTGTTTCATTATTCTCTCTCTTTATTCTTTCTCTCTTTTTCTTTTTTTACCCTACAGGACTCAACAAAATATGGTAGACTCTCAAGAGGGCCAGTGAAGGAGACACTTTCACACACACTCGTAGCCCCCCACAAAAAAAAAAAAATTGAAGAAATTAAAGATATATAT
>JAOWBL010005076.1:0-10529 GCA_028564865.1 Zenarchopterus dispar | reverse complement strand
AAGGCAGTTCTACATATTTGTTTAATGTGAGCATTAAAGGACATATCCTGATCAAAAATAACTCCAAGATTCTTTACCATATCACTGGAGGCCAAAGTAATGCCATCCAGGTTAAGTAACTGGCTAGAAAGACTGTCTCTGAGGTTTTTCGGGCCAAATACAATGATCTCAGTTTTGTCTGAATTTAAAAGTAAAAGATTATTTGCCACCCAGGTCTTTATGTCTTCAAGACAAGCCAAGTCAATTTAACTAACTGATTTGGGTCATCTGGCTCCATGGATAAATATAGCTGAGTATCATCTGCATAGAAGTGAAAACATACACCGTGTTTTCTAATAACACTACCTAAGGGAAGCATGTATAACATAAAGAGTATTGGTCCCAACACAGAACCCTGTGGAACTCCATGACTAACTTTTGAGTATGAGGAAGACTCCTCATTCACATACACAAATTGGAATCTGACGGATAAATAAGAATCAAACACCTCCCTGGTGTTCAGACCTGGACTTGTTCATCCAGGTCTGAACAAGTCTGTCAATGACAAAGCCACTTGTATCAGGGTGTGAAGGAGCAGGGCAACATTTAAAACATCCAGGACAGTGCCCCACGAGGACTGGAATTGAGAAACACTGGACTAAACTCAGACATGTAATGGCTGGTGCTTGGTGAGGCCGTGTGCCAGGGGTGGCCAACCCTGGTCCTTGAGAGTCACAGTCCTGCATGTTTTAGATGTCTCCCTGCTTCAACACACCTGATTCTAATTATTGGTGATTAACAAGTTATCATCAAGGCCTGAACAAGTCTGTCAATGACACAGCCACTTGTGTCATGGTGTGAAGAAGCACAGCAAAATGTAAAACATGCAGGACTGTGGCTCTTGAGCAGGGGTGCTTAATACTGGTCCTTGAAAGCTAGAGTCCTGCATGTTTAGATGGTTCCCTGCTCCAACACACCTGATTCTAATTAATGGTCATTAACAGGGTGTCATCAAGGTCTGAACAACTCTGTTAATGTCACAGTCATTTATGTCATGGTGTGAAGAAGCACGGCAACATGTAAAACATGCAGGACTGTGGCTCTTTAGGACTAGGGTTGGCCACCCCTGCCGTGTGCTGAAGGCAGAGGTCATGTGACTCTCATACCCTGGCATCCCACCTGGAGCAGTCTGCGGTTCATGTATGAATCAGAGCAGTTAAAAGAGATTTAAAACTTAAAATGAGCTGGTAAAAAAAGGAGTTGTGATAGTGCTGTGATTTCAACTTATTTGTCAAATATAAAATGTAAATGTTTTAATACAGCTTGCAGCTAGACAGAGTGGGATTTATGTTAATATAAATGTTGAATTATTTGCGTTTTTATTTTGCTTCAACCCTCCAGGCATGCTCCTCCATGACGACAACAGCATGTTTGGCCCAGTGAATCGTCTGGATTTCCATCTCATTTGAGATTAGAAGAGAAGAGCTGTTTTGGATTAGCTGAGCTCCTCGCTTTCCCTCTGACACTCTCTGATAAGAGAGCTGCTGTCGCTCAAACACACTCGTTGAGGAAAATGCCCTTTTTCTACATACTTAAGACTGCTCTGTTCCTCTCTTGTAGCCCAGCGCTAACTCTTTGTGGAAGGGATTACTGCCACAGACTGTGGCGAACCTTTATCGTGCTGTCAAGGGAGGAGAGCCTTTTTTTTTTTTTTTTTTTTTTTAAGTATCACACAAGGGTTAGCCTCACAAGTTCCATATTTGCCTGTTTGTTAGTGAGTCAGTACTTCCCACTCAGTTGTGAGGAAGGGTGAACAGTCTTTTATTCATTCATGTTTTGAGAAACACTGTTCTAGTAGAAGAGTGAAATTACTTGATTTGAAGTAATTTGAGATTAACAACGATAAAGTGTGCCAAGTTGCACTCATGTCAGCTGGAGGAGAGAGACGGTGGAGAATGTAGTCTCCAAAACAAGTGTTTTTCAAGCTAATTGCTGTGTTTCTCATAAAAGCAAAGCATTCTGTTTCTTTTCACACAGACACAAATATAGGATCCCTGTTTTCTTTTGGTTTGGTGTGTGGCTAGCTGCAGAAATGCTGCACTGAAAACCTCATTTCTAAAGGACTGCTTTCAAAGGATACTCCAGATCTTCAAATTCCTTCCTAAATTAAACATCAATAATATCAGTGGTTGGTGTTTTAAATGTCACCAGCAGAGCAGCTGTCAATCACCTCTGCGGAAACCTGAACAGCAATCAGCTTTTGCAGGAGGCAATTATTAATGCATGACAACAAAGCCATTCAGGCTGCAAACAAGAAGACTGCGTGTGTGGGGGGGATGTGGGTGGGGGGTGTGAAGGAGTGGTTATGGATGATTTGGGCAGCACTATTACTCACTATAACTCCTGGATTGATCATACAAAAGTCATAATGTTTTAGAGCAAACTGGTCATTAATAATCCAGTTTCATTCATGCTGACATGTCATGTGACATTTACTGTGTCAGCTTCTGTGTTAGTTTACAAAGTACTACATCTTTGCAGTGAGAGTAGTTCACTCCAAAAAGTCTGTGGATGTTTCATAAATTAAAAGTTCTGCTCTTCACAGCTTCTGCTGTCTCTAACCCTAAACCAGGGGTGTCCAAAGTTGGTCCTCGGGGGCCACTGTCCTGCAGGTTTTAGATGTTTCCCTGCTTCTTCACATTGTGATACAAGTGATCGTGTCACTGACAGACTTGTTCAGACCTTGATGAGAACCTGTTAATGACCATTAATGAGAATCAGGTGTGCTGATGCAGGGCAACATCTAAAACCTGCAGAACAGAGGCCCATGAGGCCCGGAATTGAGAAACACTGGATTTAAGTAAACAGTTGAGTTGTAGTGCTAGAACAGTGTTACATCATCCTTTTCTTCCTCACCTCTTCTTCTCCTTCTTTAACTCATCCTTCCAGCTCTTTAGAGCAGGGGTGTCCAAAATCAGTCCTCGAGGGCCGGAGTCCCTGCAGGTTTTAGATGTTGCCGTGCTTCGTCATACCATGATACAAGTGGTTGTGTCATTGACAGACTTGTGCACACCTTGATGACAACCTGTTAATGACCATTAATTAGAATTAGGTGTATTAGTGCAAGGAAATATTTAAAACCTGCTGGATACTGGTGCTTGAGGACTGGAGTTCAATACCTGTGCTATAGATATCTGAGAAAACATTCCTCATCGAGAGGATGTTAAAGACAAAGAGAAGAACTGCTCTGTCTTCTTTTCAGGATGGAAAAAGTACTAAGACTTATTTTGTGTTTGCTGGTGGTGTGTGCTGGTGTATCAAGTGGGGCATCACTTTGAGCAGTGAATGGCGTTAAACTCCATTATTTGAGGACATGTGTTCATGAAACAGGGTCCAGATAACAGTAATTACCTATCTGTTCTTCTGCTCCCCATTGAGAGAGAGTTCCCCCACTTTTCCAGTCTGGATGTCCGGAAGATTAATTCTCCTTTTAATTAGACCACACCTGGAGTGATAGCTCTCATTCTCCTCCCCCATTCCTCCTTGTTTCTCTGTCATTGTTATTTTAGCAGAAGTAATTAGAGATGTGTTTACTTACATGATATCACAGTAGAAACCGAACATGCTGATCCCTTTCAATTCTTCTATAGTTTGAGGCAAATGGTTCTGTATAGTTAAGATAACAGCCAAGGAGGTAGATATGGGGGTGTTGGAAGACTTCACTCTTAATGCGTTATCTTTTATTACTGTATGTTCTAAAATCTCCAAAGCTCTGTGTGGACTGCAGCTATGTAGAGATAAGTTTATCTGGACTGATGCTTGTGGGCCAACTGCAAGAATCAGTTTGGGGCCTGGATTTTGTAAAAGTCCAGGGGGATAGGGGAATTCAACCTCTTAAAGACTATCCATAGGGATGCATTGATTTGTGACACGAAACACAAGGTTAAATTCAAGTAGAGCTTCTAAAACAAATCTGGAAACCTCACTAGTTTGTGAGGTGTTGTCTAGTATGTCATCACGCTAGCGGCTAGCAAGTCATGGAGGAAGGTAAAATCCCATCAATTCAAATTCTGACCTCATGAGCTTTCAAATTATATTACTTGTTACCCAAAACGATAATTTAAGAGTATGTTTGGAGCTGGTTGAAGTGGACTGCATCAAAATTGTCAAGGAAGCCTTTATAATTCTTGCAGATGATGTCACTTGAGCAGTGTTTTTCAATTGCAGTCCTCCTGGGTTGCTGTCCTGGATGTTTTAGATGATACCCTGCTTCAGCAGACCTGATTCTCATTAATGGTTCTTATCCAGGTCTGAACAAATCTGTCAATGACACAGCCACTTGTGTCATGGTGTGAAGAAGCAGGGCAACATCTAAAACCTGCAAGACAGCGGCCCACGAGGATCGGAATTGAAAAACACTGTTCTAGTACTACAACTCGACTGTTTACTTAAATCCAATGTTTCTAAGGAAGGAGAGGAGGAGGTAAGGAAGGAGAGGAGGAGGTAAGGAAGGAAAGGAGGAGGTAAGGAAGGAGAGGAGGAGGTGAGGAAGAATAGGAAGAGATGAGGAAGGAGAGTAGGAGGAGAGGAGGAGGTGAGGAAGGAGAGGAGGAGGTGAGAAAGAAGAGGAGGAGGAGGAGGAGGAGGAGGAGGAGGAGGAGGAGGAGGAGGAGGAGGAGAGGAAGCATGTGCATGCTGACAGCTGGTAATTACATGTCAATCATATGGCCACAGGCCAGAGCTGAGATTAACGGAGCAGAGAAATGACAGGAGAAATTCAATTAAAAAACAAATTAATAAGCAGCCAGTTGTTTTTTCCCTCTGGTTGAAGGGGCCACCTGAGGGGCGGGACCAGCTCTGCACATGCTCATCAGTCATTCTGTAGGAACACAAGATGTGATTGGTGATCTTCAAACTGAGAAACGTGGAGTGAGGGGAACTGATGATCAAATGTTTTGATAGCAGAATTCCTTCAAATTTCTTCTGCTCAGAATGAAACTGGGGAGGGAAGATGTTTGCACCATGTTGTTGGTAAGCTCCAGGAGACATTTTCTGACTGCAGCACTAGATTGAAGCATGTATGCACACATTCATGCACTCACATTTATTGAACACTTTATTAGGAACACTGGCAATATGATATAATTTCACAGTTCTGATGTTTTTGTATGATCCTCTATATTTTTTGTTTGTATTTTTCTCACAGTGATTCTTACTCTTGAACAATTGCAACATCAGATGAACATTAATATGTAACATTTTTATATTGCCATTACTTTCTTCTAGTTACAAAAATGAAGCAATGAAAAAAAAGTACTAAGCATCCATTTTCTACTTCCAAAGGATTTTAGAGGATACACTCAGCTAGGTGCTGCTAATCATCATCACTGATTGAACTACACAAATGAAAGTAGACCTATATAAAAGCATATGTTTTGCTGCTCTGGAGAATTCAGGTGTGCGTTAACACAATACCAAGAGGGGAAAAGCATCAGCAGTGGTCTTAGTGGCCTCTCTTGCTGCTCAACAAAAGACATTTACATACTATCCATGCTAGCAAGCACACCTCCAATAATTAACAGGCTTTTGAAAAACAGAGTTCTTTAAATTGTTTAACAGTGAAATTGCACAGGCTACAAGTGTAAGCTGTTAGAAGGTAGAGAACACATTTCATTCCCCCAGCAGCAACCAGGTATTGTCAGCATCCTTGGCATTATTAGCACTAGCATTGACCAAACCCATCCATAAAGAACTGGACTTCCTTGGATAAACACCAGCAGGCATGATCTATGTTTCATACGAACTGACTAAGGACATGTTAAAACAAGGTGTAAAAACAGGAACACAACAGAAGAGATTCCACCCATGATCAAGAACACACTTTAGAAAACGTCCATGCATCCATCTTCTTCTGCTTATCCGTGGTCGGGTTACGGGGACAGTAGCCTAAGCAGGGAGGCCCAGACTTCCTTCTCCCCAGCCACTTCGTCCAACTCATCTGGGGGGATCCCGAGGCGTTCCCAGGCCAGCTGAGAGATATAATCTCTCCGTGTCCTGGGTCTTCCCTGGGGTCTCCTCCCAGAGGGACATGCCCACAAAGCCTCACCAGGGAGGTGTCCAGGAGGCATCCTCACCAGATGACCGAACCACCTCATCTGGCTCCTCTCGATGCAGAGGAGCAGCGGCTCTACTCTGAGCCCCTCCCAGATGACCAAGCTTCTCACCATATCTCTAACGGAGAGCCAGCACACCCTGCAGAGGAAACTAATTTCCGCCGCTTGTATCCTCGATCTTGTTCTTTCGGTCACGACCCACAGCTCGTGACCATAGGTAAGGGTAGGAACATAGACTGACTGGTAAATGGAGAGCTTCACCTTTCACCTCAGCTCCTTCTTCATCACGATGGACCAGTACAGAGTCCGCATCACTGCGGATGCTGCACCAATCCGCCTATCCACCTCACGCTCCATCCTTCCCTCACTCGTGAACAAGACCCTGAGATACTTGAACTCCTCCACTTGGGGAAGCACCTGATCCCCGACCCAGAGGGCACTCCACCCTTTTCCGACTGAGAACCTTGGTCTTGGATTTAGAGGTGCTGATTCTTATCCCAACTGCTTCACATTTGGCTGCGAACCACTCCAGTGAGTGCTGAAGGTCCTGAAGCAAACAGAACCACATCATCTGCAAAAAGCAGAGACCCGATTCTGAGGTCACCAGTCCGGACACCCTCCACCCCCCGGCTGCGCCTAGAAATTCTGCCCATAAAAGTAATGAACAGAATCGGTGACAGAAGGCAGCCCTGGTGGAGTCCAACCCTCACAGGAAACCAATCCGACTTACAACAGACGATGCAGACCAAACTCTGACACCGGGCGTACAAGGACCGGATAGCCCTTATTAGGGCCTCCGGCACCCCATACTCCCAGAGAAACACCCACTGGAGTCCCCAGGGGACACGGTTGAAAGCCTTCTCCAAGTCCACAAAACATATGTAGACTGGTTGGGCAAACTCACATCCTACCTCCAGTACCCTGCTGATGGTGTAGAGATGGTCCACTGTTCCACAGGCAGGACAAAAAACACAGTGCTCCTCTTGAATCCGAGATTCAACTATCTGGTGGACCCTCCTCTCCAGTACCCCCAAATAGACTTTACCAGGGAGGCTGAGGAGTGTGATCTCTCTATAGTTGGAACACACCCTCTGTCCCCCTTTTTGAAGAGGGGGACCACAACCCCAGTCTGCCAATCCAGGGGCACTGTCCCCGACACCCATGTGATGTTGCACAGGCATGTCAACCAAGACAGCCCTACAACATCCAGAGCCCTAAGAAACTCAGGGGGGATCTCATCCACCCCCGGTGCCCTGCCACCTCCGAGTTTCTCAACCACCTCGGCGACCTCGGCCCCAGAGATGGACAAGCCCACCTCCGAGCTCAAAAGGTCTGTTTCCTCAAAGGAAGGCGTTTCGGCGAGATTAAGGAGGTCTTCAAAGTATTTCCTCCACTAACTCACAATATCCTGAGTTGAGGTCCACAGAGCACCATCCCTACCCTAGCGGAGCACCGCTTCCCCCTCCTGAGCTGCCAGATGGAGGACCAGAACCTTTTTGAAGCCGCCCAGAAGTCCTTCTCCATGGCCTCTCCGAACTCCTCCCATGCTCTGGTTTTTGCCTCAGCCACCACCGAAGCCGCATGCCACTGCCGGTACCTATCTGCTGCCTCAGGAGTCCCACAGGCCAAGAAAGCCCTATAGGACTCCTTCTTCAGCTTGACAGCATCCCTAACAGCTGGTGTCTACCAGTGTGTTTGTGGATTACCGGCGCGACAGGCACCGACCACCTTACGGCCACAGCTCCGGTTAGCTGCCTCAACAATGGAGGCACAGAACATAGTCCATTCAGACTCAATGTCCCCGGCTTCCCCCGGAACGTGACTGAAGCTCTATCGGAGATGGGAGTTGAAGCTCTTTCTGACAGGGGGCTCCACCAGTCATTCTCAGCAGACCCTCACTATACTTTTGGGTCCACCAGGTCTGACCGGCATCCTCCCCCACCATCGGAGCCAACTCACCACCGGGTGGTGATCGGTTGACAGCTCCGCTCCTCTCTTCACCCAAGTGTCCAGGACATGAGGCTTTAGAAAATGTGTCAACCAATTAGATATTTATTTGAACAGGGATTTATTTACCTTTGTGGCATACTGCGTAAACAGTAGTAAGAAAAATATGATAGCCTATCTGAAATGAAGAGATCTGAGATCCAACTAAGTCCCAATAATAAACATGAAAAGCTGAAGCTTATAACACAAACCATTGTCATCCATTATGTCTTCATTGAATAGATATATTAAGCATACAGTACTGGAGTAAAAACTATATCAATCCATAGATTACTTCAAAAAAGCTCATTGGGGTTTACGAATTTAATTTGGATGTGTGGTTCAGAAATTCTTTGATAAAGATACTAAAACATTTAACGTTTGGCGTTTATAAGAAGCATTTTCTGATGAGGCAGTTCTCACGAAAAGTAGATCTGTAAAGATATGTGATCAAGAGTACTTCATCTAGAGAAGGTGGAGACAGACCCAAAGTCATCATGACCTGTGACTGTGTACATAAGCAGCAACCTCACGCCTCACCAGTGCTAGAATTGTCAGTGTTTTCAGTCTGTTCGCATCAAGCCTTTTGATCAGGGGTGTCAAACTCCGGGCCTCGAGGGCCGATGTCCTGCAGGTTTCAGATGTTTCCCTGCTTCTTCAAACACCATGACATAAATGACTGTGTCCTTGACAGAATTGCTCAGACCTTGATGATAACCTGTTAATGACCATTAGTTAGAATCAGGTGTATTGAAGCGGAGAAACATGTAAAACATGCAGGACACTGGCTCTTGAGGACCAGGGTCTCCTACCCCTGCGCTATATCGGTTTTGACAGCTCTTTTGGTTATTGGACTTGGACTGGCATTTGGCAGTTGATTATTGGATTTTCCCAGGAGCTTTGTGATTACAGGTCTACTGATTTCCCTTGAACACTTCTACATGGATTTTATGGCTCTTCTGATTAACAGACGAGGACTGTTTTGCACAAACTGAGTGTTTTGGATTTTTCCTGTGTTCCCTGTTCTCTCCAGAAAGTCTCCATAAATAAAAGGTCCTTTTCATCTTAATTCTGGGTCTGTCTTTCATGGGCTGAATGTTACACCAGCTCTAAGAGGAAGTGGAACCATAACTGGCAGGCTGAAACCAGGACTAGCACATCTAAATCCAAAACTAAGGGGAACAAAAACTAGAAATAAAAGATCTAAAACTAGGTCTACAAGGAACTGAAGCCAAAACTACCAGATCCTAAACCAGGACAAGCAGATCTGAAACCAAAACAAAGAATAACTAAAGCCAGAACTAATGGAGCAAAAAACAGAACTAAGAGGAAGTGAAAATAAGACTAACAAAACTGAAAGTCTCTCTGCATACACCCCTAAAGCACCTGCACATTATGATGCACTGAAGTAAATTTAAAACTGATTACTCAAAATATTATTGGGTTCATGGTGTCAGATGAGATACTGAAAGACAGTAGCACAGTCTTTAAAGCTGCATGTTTTTATTTTAATGACTCTTCAATCTTTGTAAATGAATCTTAACGTGGAGACTGAAGCTTGTTGTTGGAGGGTCACCGTTAATATTCTATAAAATTCTCATTATACACACTCAATGATGTGGGATTAATTGAACCTGAAAATACATCATTTTTACAAGTGGCCTGCAGCTTATCTTGGAGGACGCTGTAATGAGTTCTGCTCCCCATTTGTAAAGAGTGGAGAATTAGTTTTTCATCATAAACATCAGGACTGAAGGCTTTTGTTTACAGTTAGAACTGTTTCCTTTGTTTGTGTTGGTTGTGCACGTCAAAGTGGAGTTTTTGGGGTTTTTTTTACACAATTACTTCTTTATTCTAGACTATTGTGTTCACTGCTTTCTTAATATTTACCAAATTCTAGATTGAAAGCAAAGAAAGTTGTCCATCAAGAAACTTTACAGTCATGTACAAAACCATGCACAACCTCTTTCAATCCTGTCTTTTTGTATAAATATATCAGAAAAATCATTTGATCACAGGGGGTCTTGCAATTACACAAATTAATAAACGCAATATCAGCTAAACAACAAAATATAACTTTTTTCGTTGTGTTACAAAAAATGTTATCACAAAAATTATTAAAAAATAGAGCCAAAAGACAAAAAAAACAGAATCATGTGGGTAAAACTAAGTACCCCTATGATTCAACCCCATGTAGATCTATCTTCAGCAGCAGAAACTCTCAGCAGATGTTTCCTGTCTGACTTCATCAGCGTCTCTCATAGTTGTGGAGGAATTCTGGTCTATTCTTCTTATCAATGTTGTTTCACTTCATTATGGTTTTTGGACATTCACTTCTATATGACTCTCTACCTCTACCTTCGCAGGGTGGCCAGGGTCTCCCTTAGGGATAGGGTGAGAAGCTCGGTCATCCGGGAGGGGCTCAGAGTAGAGCCGCTGCTCCTCCGCATT
>JAOWBL010005075.1:0-10530 GCA_028564865.1 Zenarchopterus dispar | reverse complement strand
CCATCTTATTTTCATTTTGTTTACCTGCAATGATTTTAGAACTACTGCAGAGGTCACTATTGAGTGAGCAACACAGCATCAATACAGTGCCAACACAGTTTGGGTAATGTGTCAATACACTCCTTGAGGTATCATCTTCCCATCACTACTCATTGGTCTACTCCATGTCATAAATGGTGGATTAGATCTTTTTTTTCCTAATGTAGCTATAAAAATAATTTGGTTGAATGCATCAGGTTTTTAGTATCCAGCTTTAACAACAGATGCAGGAGCCCACATGTGGGGATGTTGAATTGAAACATCTGGCAAGATTCATCACACGTAAACACACATTTCTCAAAATGATTGGTACCATTCAAAAACTTTAACTTGAGTCCATCACGTGATAAAATCTCAGAACAAAGAAACCTAATTGTGCTGATTATCTGAGAGCAAGCACAAGGGTAATCTCGCTATCACTGAGGTCTGCTTAGCACAAGACACTCAATCATGGCCATTAATTATAACTAATCAAGAACATTACCTCATAATTTCAAATGTAGCAGATAAGGTCAGAAAAGACCAATACATCGTGGCCGAGGGTGATCTGAGACTTCTGCTGCTGAGACTGTTCTAACAAGATCCAAAAGTCTGTTCTGAAATAAAGAGGCGGCACATTCTGAATGATTTGAACCTTCGCTTGGATTGAATCAAATTTGATGCTCTGCAGAACACTGTGACTTCTTAAGTACAACTGGTTTCCAATGGTAACGGGGGAGGAAAGAGGCACCCAAAAGTGAAGTTATTACAAATATTAGGACAAACAGCCTGATGTCATGGAAAAATGTAAATGTGTGATATTAAAGCATCACAAATGAGGTTTGTTTTCCAGGTCAAAATATCAATTTGTTGCGAAACTGTTGCGAACCTGTGGGCCTCAGACACTGGAGTCGGAGCAGTTCTGTCCCAGAGATCTGGGGAGACCCCAAAAAACCCATCCCTGTGCCTTTTTCTCCTGGCGATTGACATTCGTGGAGCAAAACTACCATGTCAGGGACCGAGAATTACTGGCTGTTAAACTAGCCCTAGAACACTGATGTCACTGGCTGGAGGGCACCAATGTCCCTTTCAACATCTGGACTGATCACAAGAACTTAGCATACAGTACCTACAGTCAGCAAAACAGGTGAACCTGTTGGTCATTGTTCTTCAACAGATTCAATTTCACCATATCTTACAGACCTGGCAGTAAAAATAAAAAACCTGACTCCCTGTCACAACATTTTGCTCCTGATACTCCTGCACCTCTGGGTAATTTTGTACCACCATCCTGTGTACTGGCTGCCGTCACCTGAGAGGTAGAAACTGCTGTCCAAGAAGCTCAAAAGCTCAAACCCGACCCAGGTACCGCTCCCCCGAACTGCCCCTTTGTGCCTCTCTCTGTTCGTTCCCAGGTCATCCAGTGGGGACACTCGTCACATCACGGCTGTCATCCTGGTGGGACCTGGACCCTTTCCCTGATACATCGACGTTTCTACTGGCCAACAATGGACAGGGACATCCAGGAGTATATTGCCACCTGTTCCACCTGTGCTCATAATAAGGCATCACATCAGGCCCCCACCGGTCTTCTCCAACCACTTCCCGTCCCGAGGCATCCCTGGTCTCACATAGCCCTGGACTTTGTGTTACCTCAGGAATCCGGGAGGCCGATGACAGTCATACTCACCACTGTAGATCGTTTCTCCAAGTCTCTTCACTATGTGGCTCTTCCCAAACTTCCCTTCGCCCGTGAGACTACGAACCTCTTAGTTCACCATGTTTTTCATCTCCATGGACTCCCGGTGGATATTGTGTCTGACAGAGGACCTCAGTTCATATCTCAGGTCTGGAGGGCCCTTTGCTGGTCCATTGGGGCCTCTGTCAGCCTGTCCTCGGGTTTCCACCCTCAGACCAATGGCCAGTCAGAACGCGCCAACGAAGATCTGGAGTCTGCCTTGCGGTGTGTTGCCGAGGCCAACCCCTCCTCCTGGAGCAACCATCTCGACTGGGTTGAGTATGTGCACAACTCCCTAACCAGTTCTGTTACAGGTCTGTCCCCTTTTGATTGTGCACTGGGTTACCAAGCCCCGCTGTTTTGAAAGCCTAGGAGGAGGAGGTTGCGGTCCCCTCAGTTCAGATAAACATCCGCCGTTGTCGTAGGATCTGGAAGACAACCAGGAATGTGCTCCTCAGGCCCAGGGGCGCAGCAAGCTGGACACTCATCGCCACCCTGCAGCCGTCTACACCCCCAGTCAGAAGATATGGCTATCATCTGCTAACATTCCCCTCCGCACCAATTCTAGGAAGTTGTCACTCTGGTACCTGGGTCCCTTTAAGATTTTGGAGGTCATTAACCCCACTGTGGTCAAGTTATGGCTCCCCCGCTCCATTAAAATTGACCCCATCTTTCATGTGTCCCTCCTGAAACCTGTGGCTTCTCGGGACTTGGTCCCTCTGACCTCCCCACCCGGCCGGCCAGCCACCGTACTCCGTCTGGTGTCTGTTGGACGTGCGCTGCCGTGGTCGGGGTCTCCAGTTCTTGATGGACCGGGAGGGTTACGGACCTGAAGAGTGTGCATAGGTTCCTCGCTCCTACATCCTGGATGCCTACCTAATCTGGGATCTTCGCCATCGCCGGCCTGATCAGTTTCCATCACCCGGTGGCTCCCGTTGAGGGGGGTAAAAACTGTTGTGATCCTGTGGGCGTGGCTCCGGCGCCGCAATCAGACATCGCAGCAGTGCCTAATCAAGCTCCTGTATATATTGCACCTAAGGACCTCAAGCCAATGCCAGATTGTTGTTCACTGTCCAGTAAGGCTCTCAGGCTCTACTACTGTGTTCCTTGATTCTTGCTTTGTAACTTATTGGATTCTCTTGTGCTTTAGACCCGTCTGTTCCTTGTCCTGCCTGTTCCAGAATACCTGTTTTTGGATTACCTGCCCTCATCATCGTTCCTGTACTTTGGCTCACCTCATTATCTGGATTATCAATAAAAGACTGAGTTTTTAACGAATTCTCTGCTTCTGGATCCTGCCTGCCGCCTAATAATCTAACAAAAACACAAGACTGTCCAAGAAAGAAGCCAAACAAGAAGAAATCTTGGACAGTGACATAAAAGCTACTTAACCTCCACACCAACGAGATTACAACATGGATAAAAAACTCTCTCCTAAATTCTACCTATATATTTGTAGTCACTGGTTTATTCAGTGTATCAGGTGTACCTAATAAAGTGGTTGGTAAGTGCAATCATTTGGTATATAAAATGAATGCAGAGGTTGACCAAATAATTGATATTTGATGAATAATATCATGGAAAATTGCTAGAAGAAGACATGACGAAATGCCTCATTTAATTATGACAAAGCACTTGTGTGGTTGACTGTTTTTCTTTGACATTTCTTTCCCCCTTCCATTTTATTCAAGGCCAAGTTGTGTATCAAAAGGAACCAGAGTATGATGCATCAGCTTTGTCGATAAAGTGGCATTCTGCTTCAGTTAAAGCTAATCCAATCAAGTTTAAACTGCCTCAAGTCTGTGTGGAAAAAGCCACAGGTGAGATGTGTTGAGGTGCTGTGTGCCTGACAGGAAACGTGAGCCCCTCCAGCAGCCCAAACCTGCTCCATCATGACTGGGATGGAGCAACAAGGCTGATTTGTAATTTCAAGAAGAACAGCTGCTCTGCTTGCTGTCAACTAACCTCATCCTGTAGAGATATCCATCGACTTCTTAATTAAGTATGACCGCTGCAACCTCACTAATCCTACACACTTAATGTACAACGTGGTCTTTAAGAGGCCGTGTGCCCTATCTTTGCCCTGAAGAGGAGCCTGATGTAAATTTTAGTAGAAATTTTAGTAGTGTGCTATTAAAGCCGACATATGGATGGAAGACTACCACCAAACATCCTTCATATCCAGCACTATCCATTACACAAATAATGACTTTAATCATGTCTCGAGGGTGCTGTTTTTGGCTCCCTTTGAAAGTGGTGTGCCAAAGGCCATTGAAAACATATGGGGCCTGCTGTTCCAAAAACTCTATATATTTGGAATAGATTCATCGCTGCTGGTCGCCCGTGTTGTATTTGTCACTGATCGCGAAGCAAACATCGTTGCAGCCTTATGTGAATAAACGAGGCTAAACTGCAATGCACACATCCTTAACATTGTGTTGTCAAGTGCATTTGCTCCCACTGTGTTGGCAAAGACCCCGGAGCTGTCTGAACTATTGATCAATGCAAAAGAATTGGTCAAATATTTTAAACATTCGGGTTTGCAGAACAGCTTGAAAAACGCTGTCAAGCAATCAGTTGAGACCCGATGGAATTCAAATTATGACATCCATACTGGAACAGTATGAGGAAATCTCTTTATCGATGGACAATAACCAGTATGAACGAGTTGCACAGA
Source organism: Zenarchopterus dispar (assembly GCA_028564865.1). Lineage (NCBI taxonomy): Eukaryota > Metazoa > Chordata > Actinopteri > Beloniformes > Zenarchopteridae > Zenarchopterus > Zenarchopterus dispar. The sequence continues at coordinate 6,097 of JAOWBL010005075.1, read as the reverse complement.
TCAGCAAGGACACATTGAAAACAGTAACTGAATTCCTGAAGTTATTCAAGGATGCCACCAGTGACGTGGAATCTGGCAATTTAGTCAGCCCATCCTTCGCTGTGCCATGGTCCATCAGACTAATTGAACGCTGCCAGTCAGCATCCCTCAATCGCTTACTCTCAGAAGTTGCCAGTGTGTGTGTTTCCCACCTGGAAGAACTGATAGGGACAACTGAAACAGCAACATCCCTTCATATGATCTACAGGATTGCAACTTTCCTTACTCCAAAAATGCGTTTGCTGCAGATGCTGAGCCCTGATGCAAGAGACAGCGTAATTAAAGGTGTGTATGATCAAAACTTTCATTATCAAGTCAAATAAGTTAAAGCAGAAAGCAAAACAATGATAACGGCATTCATATAAACTTGGGTAAATGATCTAATAATTAATTACATAGCTGAATAAAAATATATTATTAGAATTAAAAAGTTATTAAAATAAAAAACAAAAAGTAGCCTACTTCAGATGTGTTTAATTAAAATATTTCTAATTTAATCGGAAGGTGCAAAAGAAACCATTCATTAAATGCGCTTTGATATGGTCCCAGCGGAGGACGCACCACCACCAGTGGAAAAAAAAAACCCAAATCAGTTCTCAGAGTGGGAAGAAGATTCCTCCTTCACTTCAGGGCCAAAGCCTGTCGATGAAGAAATATCTGATTACCCCAGCGCCCAACTCTCAGACAACCCAGATCCACGTGAGGTGCCTCAATGGTGGAAATTTCACAAAGAAAGATTCCCTGCATTGTCAAAACTTGTGTGGTTCATTTTAAGTATACCTGCATCTAGTGCACCATCTGAGAGGGCATTTAGTGTCTGTGGGCGCAATTTCGAAGAAAGACGCAGTAGCCTGAAACCAGAATCTCTTAGCAACATACTCTTTCTGCACAGCAATCTTAAGTAAAACAGAAGTCTGATTCATTTAACCATTGTAGACTTATTTTAAGTCATGGTGTGTTCTGAGCCATTGTACTAATGTACAGCAAGTTCGATTTCATTTTTTTTTTAACGGGCCTCTGGGTTTTCAGTTGTTTAGAAGCTCTTGTTCAGGTTTAATATGACTTTGGAACATTTAAAGATTTGCTCTTTCAGAACTGAGAGATTTTTAGTTTAATATGTTTTTATTGAGGCTGTCAAGACCAACTAATAAAATGGTTCTAATAGAAGGGTGCAGATGAACTTATTTTAGTTGGCCTACATATGAGTTGGCAGGTGTGGGCGGGTTTGGATGCAAATGTTGCGGGTGCAGGCAGGAATGAGATTGAAAAAATAGTTCCGCGCAGGGCTCTAACGTGTTCATGATCTGATATCCTACCAACTGTAGAGAAATGGTAAGGCATTGTGGTGTATGGAGAAGAAGCTTTGCTCTGTGGGAGACAGAATCCCTCAGATAAGTGAGTGCCTCAAGGTCTGAAAGTGGGCCCACCTAAGGATCACAGGCAGAGGAACAGCAGCATGCATATCTGCTCCAGTTTATGCTCCCACCACCACATCTCATCAACAACCTCTCCCCCCCTGCCTGCTCGCTCTCTTGCTCCCTTTCCTACTGCCTGCACTGCTTCAACTGAAAACAGATGGCTGGAATACCAGACTGATGAAACCCTGTTTAGAGTCTTTTTGTTTTCTTACCCCTGCACAATCACATTTTATTACCATGTAGTGAAGGGTTTAAGATAGATTTTCCTGCAGTCATTGTTTCTTTAGTTGAGTTAAATAGTCTTGGTTATGGGCATGGATAGGTCATGTAGTGGAAGACATTAATTAAGACATTAAGACATTCCATTACAATCACAGAAGCTTACACTTGGCAGCCCAACAGTTTACTGTTACTCCAAACCCAATCTTACAGATATAAACAAAGTCTTCATGTGTTGTGGGCCCAGGCCGTGGTCCTGCAGCCAACACCACACACCTACTTCTCATCACCATCACAAGTTTTGGGTTTCCGTTGCTTCATTCTCAGCTATATCTAAGCCTCCTAGCAAGCCAAACCTACAGTGATGTTTGAAACCAGAGTCAGGACATGTGTGGGCATGACCAGCCATTTCCTTTAGATAAAAGCTACAGATTTTGACTTAAATCTTTGTTTTGTTGTATGTTGGTAAACATGGGAGTCTATGGCTGGAGAGGGGAGATGTTGGTTATCCTTTCTTCAAAGGACCCAGAGATGCTCCTGATGGGCCCCATGCTCGAGAAGCCAGAGACGGCTATAAACAGAATTTCTAATGTCAAAGAGGCAAGTGGGTGGGTTAAATAGTCTACTAGCAGGCCATGCCAAAGCGGGAGGAATTGATGCCAGCTCGTGCTTTTCACAGAGACTGGAGAGGGAAGGATGCAACTCAGGACTGACACCATGTCACACAGGAAGTGAGCATGGGCATTCACGATGAAAAGGAAATGCAAATGGAAATACACCCTCGCAAAACCCCCAAAAGGAAAGTTACAGGAGAGGACAATGAGAATTGATCTTGATAAAACGTGCATCTAAAAGCAACAGCTGAGACATGTAGTGGTTATTACATGCAACAATTTACAGTAATCACATTTTTTTATTGGAATGTAACTTCCTCAAACCTAAGTGAGGAGATTATTATTAAAATTAATCACTTCAGACAAGAGCTCTTAGCATTTCTGTGGTCGCTGCAGATTTCTTTCCATTGTACAGTGCCACCAGATTGATGTTAATATGTTTGCCTTTGAAGAAGAGTCATTTTAAAACCTATAAACCTGGCCAAAAATGCCTAAATAGCTCTGATGACACAGCCCTTGGCTGAAAATATATTCGCATGCTAGAAGTCAGGAATAACACTGATGGTTGTCATACTGCGAGCCCTTACACTGTTACCTCTGTTGCAAAATATCCGCACAGCCTTACCTGAGTGCCCAAATGCCCCACCCCCTGTCTGCTCTCTCCCTGCCTCACTCAACCCCCAGCACTTGTGGCTAGATGTTTGCTTTTACGTACACACACACACACACACACACACACACACACACATATACACAGCAAGGTAGTGAACTGCCAAGTGAGGCACCAGTTGAAGATGCGTCCACACAAACAGGCTTTGCTTATGTAGGGAGAGGCCCTTTTATTCTGCTCAACAATGTCTTTGTTGACTTTTCTTTGTCTGCACATTTTTAAGCAGCAAAAACAGCAGAAATAAGTTTTTGAAAAAAAAGAAAAAGAAAAAAGAAGCCAGAGAGGCATGCAATCGTAGCTGCTGACATGTTCAGACTTACACGAGCTCTCTATTCATGTCTCAATCTCTGCAACAAGTTTTCTATTCAGCAATCATGCTTGGGAATTTGCGTGCCCCACCACATACTCTTGCTTACTCGCCACCTCTCACACACACAAGAGACATTTCACCCTTTGGTGACAACGACGATGTGTTAGCAGAGTTATCCAAAAGGGCTCATGAAAGTGACAAGAGATGGTGCCAAGCTGAGCATATGTTCACCAATTAAATCTGGCTCAAGGAGCAATGCAGAACAGAAAAACAATGATGAGGTTTTGTATGGTTCACTTTGTAGAGAGAGAGAGGGGAAACCAAAAAGTTCTGGCCCTTTACTGCCCAGCAGCCAGGAGTCTGGTGCAACATCTCTGCAAACATAAAACCTCCTTCTCAGCTCTGGATGGATTACAGCGGAATGTCAGCTCTGAGCTGGCTTTAAATCAGTTGTGCTCGGCCCTAGAGGAAACTCTGTGCTGATCCCATGTAGACCTGTCTCCCATTGCTTACGATGGTATTGCCACATCCAAATTCCTCCAACAAAGTTCAGAACTCAAATCTTTCACCGTGAAGCACATTGTTTACAAAATTATTGCATAATGACTCTTGAGCATACCATGCTTGTTATGTAGTATATATGGCATGCATGTGTTTTCTTTTTTGTAGTAAAACAAAAAAACAAAACAAGAGTACTTAAGTGTGACTAGACCCATGCAGGAAATGTTAAAAAAAAAACCTGTATACACCTGTAAATGCAAAAATATTTACTCAAAACCATAAAACTGCATGGCTCCACTTGGAAATAAAAACAGTGGATTTTGCTGCCTGGTATTAATCACATATGTTTAACAGACATAACTTCAATGTGTCTCATGCAGCACAAGTACAACCACATACCACTGCATGCCATAAAAAAAATCTGTCAGTGCCACCAGAGCTTTCCAAGCCATACAGCATCATAAAGTGTTTCCAAGCACCACCACTGTTTGCATCTTAAGACCGAAGAGGTGGCAACAGAAATTCAGTCACCCTTTGGGCAAATCAATTCTCTCTTGCCAATATGCATACTCCACAGAATAATGATACATGATAAACGTGACCAAAGAGCTCACCAGTTAAACTAGGCTGTTTGCCAGACATGTGGGTGCATGCCTCTGGTAAACATCATTCACTAGATCAGACTGCTAAAACTGCAATGATTCACAGGTATAAACACCAGGGGTCAGAATGGGAGCCTTTGAAGGTACTAACCTGAGTCTCTCATCAATCACATTCATTGTATTCACACTGAGCCAGTGGGGCAGGGCAATATGAAGACCTTAATACAATTGCTAACTATGCCAGTCACTGTCTGCCTGCTTGTTTTCTGCCACAGCGATGATTGCCAGTCCGCTCACTTTGTCCCAATGACCTAATTCTATTCTTTGGAATATGAAGAATTAAATCTCTTGAGTTCAAATCCCCTCTAATTATTTGTTACTTTGCCTCGAGTGACAAAAACAGACACTTTAATTTTCAACTTTGTCGTGCTGGACAAAACAAGGGGAAGACAAGAACGATAAGAAAAAAAAGGAAGGAAAGGAAAATCACTTTGGACAAGCAGGTTTGTTCCTTAATTTTACACAGATGAAGCAGAAATTGATTCGTTTTAATGTAAATGCAGAAAAAGAACAATACTTTTTTTTTTCTTTTTTCGTCTGCATATATTTTAATGGTTAGTACCATGATTTGGTAAAACCTTTATCCAGGAGATATATATATGCATTTTAATAGTTGTCCTTGACAGTCTAATCAAATATATTTTATTAACATCTGAATTTCTAATTCTGCCTGGGAGGACTAAACCACCAATGTGAAACACAAAAGTACAAGACTGACAAAAAGACAAGGTAGTGATGGGTGTGGTGTGTGTAGTGTGGTAAACACTGTAGTGTTTGTGTGATGTGTCTTCATGATGAGATGCATTACAGTAGGAGACAGGACAGTAATAGACAAATAGACATAAAAGAGAAGAGACAAACAGAAAATGGTGTGTGAGTGAGCGTGTGTGAGAGAGAGCGAGAGAGAGAGAGAGAGAGAGTATACATACACAAACATACATACATATATGGACATACATTCAATTACAAACACATAGGCAACCACTTACATACATATATAAACACACATATATATACACACTTGACAAACTACATATATACACAGAGAAGAAGTACGAACACCTGCAAATGACGCACTTACAATAATAATAATGGTGACAAAAGAGACAGTACGGCAACAACAACCCTAGGGTCAATAATAATATTAATCCTAACATCATTATTGATATTATAATTAGTAGTAGTACTAACAACAATAACAAAGGTAGTTATTGTGACCATGTGACCAGGGACCATGCTCCAGTGAGCTTCAATTGGAATCAATGAGACTTACAAAACTGTACCACTAGATGGCGCTTTAACACATCTCTTCTTAAAGATCCTGAGTTTAACAGTTATTTTAAAAAAGAATGGGCATCATTTCTAGAAATAAATGACTCCCCGGAGTTACCAGCTACAATACTATTGGAAACACGTAAGGTAGTACTGCGAGGTAAAATCATATCATACTGTGTTTACAAAAAGAAGAGAGAAAAAGAAGAGGAATTTCGACTAGAGCAAAAGATTAAAACGTTTGAAAGGCTGAATGCAAACAATCCAACAGAAGAAATTCAGAAGGAATTAAGAAAATATCAAGTTAAATTAAACGAGATAATAAATAATAAAACACAATTCTTAATTCAGAGACTTCGACAAGAAAAATTTCACCATGACAATATATCAGG
>JAOWBL010005074.1:0-10530 GCA_028564865.1 Zenarchopterus dispar | reverse complement strand
TATATATATATATATATATATATATATATATATATATATATATATATATATATATATATATATATATATATGGCTTTACCAGTTCCAGTCTGGCATTGGGAATTTAAAACAGAAAGAAGGTTAACAGTAAATATGCGGCAAGAACAAGGCAATAATAAATCTGTTTGTATATTGCCTGATCCATCCCCTTCAATGTCTATGCTCTATTGGACCCATCAGTCAGCTTGAGTTAATCTTTATTGGGTAAACAACACGGATAGTAATAAATAAAGACCTTATGGGGTGCCAGCTTTGATTGGTGTTATGGCTAATAGTATTTGCATTATTAACAAGTTATTCTTTGCTTCTGTCGAAAGCCCATGCAATTAATTTTTGCACACAGTCCTATTAACTTTTACTATTGGCAGCAAATAGAGTCAAAATTTTTGTTTGCTGCCTCTGCAAATTACAGACTTTGCACAGAGACCTGAGGCTGATCAAGATCTCCCTCTATCAAACAAGTCTTAATGTTTTACCAAAGGCTTTTGCAACACTGATAAGCATAGTTATAAAGCTCTTTATGAGTGTTAGTGCCATGTACACTACAGCCATCAAAGACCAGAGCAATTTTAGACTTTTATGATCAATGAAAATCTGCAGTATACAATACAAATGTATGATTTTTTTTTTGTTGGTCAAAATTTAAAGTGGACTTTATTCATAATATAAACTATACATGAAAAAAATACAAACAATAAAAATCCTAGAGATCATTTCCAGTTTTAAAACCTATGTATGTGAGGGAACATTTTGAGTCCATCTTCTTGAATGTAAAGCAGATGACACCTTATTTTTTTATGACATACACAGACTCCACATACGGAGATGCATAGATGCATGTGGGCGTAAAGACAAGCGCTCAGCTCACAAATGCAGCTGAAAGCATCAATATCACATTTCCTGTGGTCTTAATTTCCAAGCAAAAGCAGAAACTTTAACCTTTTTGACTTACATGCCATGTTGTTAAGCAACACTCTCCCAACAGACATTTGTTCTTGTCTGCTTCATATGAGGTGGTTGGGCTGAGAGCAAATTCCCTCCCTCTCCCAAATATAGACTTTCAGAGGTGTTCCTTCTGAGTTTATTTTCTGAAGCTATTTTGATGACTACTTTGGGAAGCAGCTCTATATTATAAATGACAGTTTAAGAGATACTCTTATTCTTTCCCATACTAGATTTAATGATACTCTCCACCCAGGTCACTTTATGAATCTTGACCCAACTATGATATAATGATGTATAGGAAAAAAAGACCTAAGTGAATTTTAAAGGAATATCTGACCAACTCTTCTGCTAAGCAATAGGTCTGGCTTTTTATCTTTTTTCTTTTCAGCCTTAATTCTCTATTTTTTATTGACAAAATGTAAGGAAGATCTGACAGGCTAAGAGTAAAATTACCCTTTTTAAAAAATCAATACCCATAATAAAAGTCAAAATAATACTTTAACTTAATCTTACAGCAGTAACGGCAACTACAGTAAAATTAAGGAAAGTATGATAAACACTTTTGCCAAAACAAATTCAAAGTATCTCATTTACAGATAGAAAATTGACTTCAGGCATACATTCTTGCATTAAATAAAATGATATAGTGATGTATGTACTGTATATGTCAGTCATATGAGGTGAATAAACTTTCTCCTGTGCAGAACCCATGTCTCCAGACCTACCCCACTCTAATTTAGGTTACCTGCAACTCTTATCTTTGCAGATGACCTTTGAAGGGAGAAGATAAAGAAAAAAAATTGTGTAGGAGGCTGTAGATGTGGTTGGTGATATTATGTTCTTGTAAAGAAAGTTACGGAGGGAAAAAAAAAAAAACATACACACACTCTGCCCCCACACTGGTCCTGTTGCAAAGGTGTCATTCTTTCAAGGATTGCTGTTTGCACACTGCAGAAATGCAACACAGTGATATGGAGACATACACAATATTTGCTAAATGTCAGCAAATATCAAACTGCAGTTCAGTATCAGAGTGTCTGGTGATAAGGAATTATAGCCTCATGGAGACAGTTGTGGACAAAAAAAAAAAAAAAGACGTGTTTTTTTGAAAGGTGCAAGAGTGCAAAATCAGATTAAAACAAAACTGAAAACATTTTTAGGGTAAATAATTGGATAGTGCATTTCTTATTCCATATTTATAATTATGAAGGTATTTTATACCCTTAAATAACACGGTGTGCATTTGTTGTCACTGATTTCAGGTCACTTGAAACTTCCTTGATGTTTTATGCTGCCCTCTTTTGTTCAATCTATGAAACTGAATATTGATGTATCTGATGAGAAAGTTGAAGAAATCAAACCCCCCATCAGGTATGGATTGAACATAAAATTTTGTGTGCAGTGGAAATTTACCGTTTTGTTTTTATGATGAATTTTATGACAAAGTTCAGAAAATAGAAAAATATTTTTATATTAATATATACAATGCTATTCCAAAAAGGTTTTGTTGTGTAAAACTCAATTTGCAAATCATATAAACCTTTTAATTAACTGAAAATTTTACAAAATCAACAGATCAAATGTGAAAAAGACTAATTTGTTTGTTCTTAGGGAGTATATTTTATTTTTTATCTGCTATATAATTGAAAAGTTGAGATGGCTACTTTTAATTAAATACTTGGTTAAAAAAAAGATTACTAAACTATCCATCCTGTTCAAGGGTACTGGAAGAGGGATCTTACTCTGGTAGCCTCAGGACGAGAGGCAGAATAATCCATGGACAGTCTATTAGGCTTTACTGAGACAAATAAGACAAACAACCATCCATGTACACGTGCATTCACACCATCCTTGGATTGCAGGAGGAAACTAAAGAGAAAAGCAAACTGAGCGCAAGCAAAGGGAAAACCTGCAAACTACACAAACAAAGGGCAATCTTTTTGCTGTTTCATCTCAGTGTTGAAAACCAAACACCACTGTGTTGCTCAATTAAAAACTAACTAAGCAGGTCAGTGGCATGATTAGATATCAAAAAATAAAATGAAATAAATGAAAGGGTGAATTTTTCAGAAGATGAAGACATGCAGAAAGGTTCATCTCTCCGTTGCAGACTGGTTGGTCCAAATACTTTAACACTTTAGCAACTTTTCTTGATATAAAATGTCAAAGAATTCAACAAACTCATTGTCTGCGATACACAGTATTATTAAAACATTTAAAGAACTATAAATACATTTGTAGAGAAACAGAAAAGTCAGCAGTTCTTAGAAAGTCTAACTGTACTAGGAAAAAAAGGACTTCAACTTTTCATATCATGTGATGCAAGAGCTTTAGGTCCAAAAAAGAAAAAAAAAAAAGGCATCAAATTTATTTGCTTTAAAATCATTTTTTAAAAAGATCTTATAATTATCTCATTTTGTTGGGGAGTGGCAGATAATTTTATGTGGATTCTGACAACCAGGAAGTTTGCTAGGCCAACGCGTGACAGGCGATATTACTGAAAGCATGTGTGATGTTCTGAGGCTTCAACAAATCAATAATTGTGCTGATTCATTCAGCACATGTCAAGGCTAGCTGATGCAAGATCGATGCTAGATGTGACAAGAGCATCAATGCAAATAGAGGATTTTTTTTTTTGTATGCCTCAGATGAATACCATTTTACTTGCCAGGAAAAAATAAAAATATGGGAATGAAACCTTTCTCAACAAACAACTAGACAAAGAGAAAAAAAGAGCAAGAGAGGATGCCAAACAGCAGAGGTGTACGTTCTACTTTGGTACCTCTGTGGATGCATGCCTGAGGAGATTAGGCTCCTTTTTTATAATCTTACACAGCAGAGGCAAAGGAACAACAATGGATTATTCCCCTAAGAACTACAGTGAAAAAATATGAGTATCTCTGTCTTTATGGCTTTTTGAATGTAGACTTCTTTCCATCTGTACATACTAGACTGAAACACAAGGTTTAAAGTCCTATAATTTAGTAAATAAATAAATACTAATGACAATGTATTTTTTGATGCATTATAGGTGATAATGGGTTTGGTTTGGTTAGGTGGACTGACTGCAGCATAAAGTCATGTGGACTTTTATTGACAGCCACAGTTGTGTCAGTGACATTGCTCTTTCTCACCCTCTTCTAATCTATTAAAGTCTCTGACATAACTGTACTGCAGTCAGTGTTGAATCACTGGGCCTGTGATCAACTGATTGATTTTTTTTTTTTTAAACAGGCATACGGTGCATGAGAGTAAATAAATACAACAATGAGGTAGGGCACTTGTTAAGGGATGACTGATTAGCAGCAGAAATGTGCTTTTAAGGAATTTTCAATCCAAAAAAAAGGAAACTATTTTTATTATGCAATAAACTTACTTTTAAAGTGCACATGTTCTTTCTTTGAATATATTTACATCCCAATTGGAGGAAGGTTTAGAATTTATGGCTCTTTAACATGTAAAACCCTTTTTCACAGGAGCCCAGATAAAAGTGGGCAGTGGAATCAAAAGCTGATTGTTGGACAGATGTGGGCTATCCCCTTGTAAATCATCCATAAGATGAGCAGGTATGAAAGTGATTCCAAATGTGACATTTGCATTCGAAAGCTGTTGCCATGAAACCAAAACTTGCAGTCAAATCAGTATTCATTGCAAGTGAAACAAGCCATACCTAGGTTTGAAGAAGAAAACAAATGCATTGCAGAGGAGAGGCCAAATCAACAGCTGTAAAAAATGATGTCACATAATTATTCAGCCTCAATAGATTAATTAGTAATGTGTAATAATGTTTAATTTCTATATATTTATATTTTGAATACATGCTCTGAGAAGAAAGACAGAAAAAAAACCACACCTAGCATTATAAAAGATCTATACAGGGAGCAACGGTGGTGATGATTACAGGATCAATGATCATGAAAAACCCCTTCATAATATCGAGGCACATGAAGAACACTTTACAGTAGGTGAAAATGTCAGGTCATGGTCTAAGATAAAGTAAAGGTTTTATTTGAATAAATACACTACAATACACTCTTTTCACTGAAACTCAAACCACTCAAAGAAATGAAAGCCCAAATCAGAGTCAGGACATTAGCAAATTATTAAAAAGCCAGACTAGTACTGGAATTGAGAGGTATTATTAGGTGTCAAAAACATTTTGGGCTGAGCACATATCAATAAATAAACATTAAATTAAAATTGACTAACCATATTCTCATAACTTGATCTGTTGCATGACAAGAGTTGCTTTTGAATAAACACAAGCCAAGTTACCTGTCTTTTCATGCATTCTCTTGTTCTTCACATCTCGAGTCGTTTTGGTCCCTGCATGATCGTACCTTTTATCTCCTAGTTCATTCTGCTGCTGTCCACTTTCCTTCCTTCAGCATTAATGGCATAAATTAAGTATATAATCAACCAGCTCAAACCTATGATTAAAAGCAAATGTAACAAAAATGATCAATTTAAATAAAAGCTAATTAATGCAATACCTCTTGCCACAGAGGCTAAATGGATGCCTATGGGTTCATGTGGGTTGACATTCACATATCACTGGAATGCTACTGTGTGCCAGACACAAGGTGATATGGAATCAAGTAACAGATTCATTCAGATTCATTTGTGCTATGTGATTCAAATAAATAAATAAAAAATGGAGAAGCACATATCTTGTTTGCCAACCTGAACTTTTAACAAAGGAGGATATACATTCAGAAGCTGATCAGCTTCTGCAGCAAACAGGAGGGAAAAAAAAGATCTCCTGTTCCTGGATCTAACCACCTCCCACGTCAACTGGTTTCTCCATTAATTTTCTTAAAAAAATAAAAAATATATTATATCCAATACTTTAATTTCATTGATCATGTTAGGTGTGCAGAAGGGCATCCGAGTAAAACCTGTGCCAAATTGATGTGCAAATTGAGTTGATTCGCTGCACTAACCCATTAACTTAGATGGCACCAGAGAGAGAGAGAGAGAGAGAGAGAGAGAGAGAGGTCATGTTATGTGTAATGGTACTTGTGTATAAATTCATGCTCATTACAAAGATCATCTACCAAAAACATAATTGGTCCTAGGAAGGATTACAAGACTTTTATAAATTAATTTTATTGGACTTTGATTGAATATATTCATAATTTCATTCAGTATATCTATAATAGACATCCCAGATGCCTGCAACAGTATATTAATTGTTAAAAACCCTGCTTCAGAATGTCTGTGGTCATGTTTTACCAAGCCATCAATTTCAGTAACAAAAAAAAAAAGCTAATCCAGACATTTACTGTGTGACTTGGAATCCTGAAACATTATAGTTTTTCCATTTTACTTTTAAAGAGACTTTTACTGCATGTGTGCATTGATGGATGGATGGGCTGTAAAAAATTATGTCACATAATTATTTAGCGTTAATAGATTAATTAGTAATGTGTAATAATGTTTAATTTCTATATATTTATATTTTGAATACATGCTTGGAAAGTATGGAAAGAATGCTTTAGGAAAACATGGGTAGTTCTTAACAACTTTTGGTTTGTGCAGCCCTGAGGAGATTTGGTGGACACTACACCAAGTTGCTGTACTCCAATTTCCACATACAAAATAAAATAAGGCACATGAATGTGATGTTATTAAATAAAAATAAAATCAGGCTAACTACACTAACTAGAGTTGAATGCCGTTTCTAGATATAGATCATGAATAATGCCCAAAAAGTACTGTAAAAGCACCCCAGAGCTTATAGAAGATAAAGAGCATATATTATGCAAAGGCCGAGTTATTCACTTGATCTAATTAATCTGAGGATAAACCTAAAGGCATATACACACACACACACACACACACACATATACATACATACATAAACAACAAGTAAGTACAGCTGGAAAAGACGTTTCACAACGTCTGAAAAAGAGGTGACTATATGTGAAAATGTATCATTCTTAATCACTTCTACTTATTTGCTCGTAATCTGTGTATGTTTAGGTAAATAAAATAAAATATTAAAAAATAAAATAAAAGCTATATGCGGTTCCATCTACGTCATCATCTCCCGCCAGTGACATCATTAATACTCGCCAAGAAAGCATGGCGACTGTGTTGTGGAGTGGATCCATGTTAACGCAGTCACACAGTTTTTCTCTGGTTTTTGGGCGAGGTTAACGTTTCATATTGCCCGTGAGTGGTTTCTGATGCGCATTTTTTGTTGTTTACTTACGTTTTGGTCATTCTCAGCAAAACGCAGAGCGAGTTCAGCGTCAGAATGCAGAGTTTGAAGGTCGGCTGTTTGGCGTTGGCTGCGTGCAGAACACTCGGCTCAAGCAGACTTCACCTCCCTGAGCTGGCTAAAGTCTCCGTTTGCTGTCTGACCCGTTCCTCTGTAGGCCAGACTCGCTTTTGCCGAACGGAGGCGACACCGGAGGACACCGTGGTCATCCGTGTCCCTCGGTACCTACAGAAGCGCGTTGAAAACGCGAAGCAAACACGCGGAAAAAACAAGGTCAGCACCATTAAAGCTGGCAAGCTCTTGATCCAGAGCAAGAATCCTACTCTGAACCAATCTGTCGGATACGTACTGGGGAAGTTCGAGCAGGCCACTCTCTGCTCGAAGGGATGGAAACATAAAAAATCTTTTGGTGACTATTTCACCATCAACAAGACCAAGGATGTGGGACCGTATGTAGCAGAGGTCCGGAACGAGGACGCTGTGCAGAAGAGCCCAGCGACGTTTAACAAATTCCGCATTTGCAAAGAGCTTGTAGAAACTTTGGATAAAATAGGAATTACTCATCCCACCACTGTGCAGCTGCAGGTGATCCCAAAAGTCATGAAAGGCTACAACATCCTCTGTGCTGGAGAGACTGGCAGTGGGAAGACTCTGAGCTACCTGCTACCTATTGTTCACAGGCTGCAGGCCAACAAGGAGCCGGATGTGTACACAAAGAATACAAAAAAGATTTGCGCTCTTGTTCTTGTCCCTTCCAGAGAACTCGCTCAGCAAGTGGCGGCTGTGTCCAGGACTCTCTGTGCTCCGTTTGGCTTGTTCACGAGGACTGTAGGTGGTGGGCGAGGTGTGGGACACATCAAGGTGGTCTTTAAGAAGAATCATCCAGATATTTTAGTGGCTACACCAGGTGCTCTGATTAAGGCGCTTCAAAGACATTGCCTGGATTTAAGTCAGCTGAGTTTCTTTGTGATAGATGAGGCTGACACCATGTTTGATCCCAGCTTCTCTGATATGCTGGAGAAGATCCTTTGCCACACAAACATTGCAAGAGATCCCAAAGAAACGAGCAGCCTGGATTATAAAACCCAGCTGCTTGTTGTGGGGGCAACCTTTCCCGGGGGTGTCGGGGAAGTTCTCAGCAAGGTGACGGACCTTGGCAGAATGGCCATCATCAAGAGCAAGATGCTGCACTGCCTCATGCCTCATGTCAAACAGACATTCCTGAAGGTAAAGGGTGCAGACAAAATCCTGGAGCTCCATCAAGCACTGAAACTGCTCCAACATGAAAAAGGAGGAGGTTCTGCTCTCGTGTTCTGCAACAAGTCTGCCACCGTGAACTGGCTGGGCTACTCACTCGAAGAAATGGGAGTTCAGCATGCTCGGCTGCAAGGAGAGATGCCAGCTGTTGTGCGTGCCGGCATCTTCCAAAATTTTCAGAATGGCATGGTGAATGTGCTAATATGCACTGATATAGCTTCACGTGGACTGGACACTTCCAGAGTGAGCCTGGTTGTCAACTACGACTTCCCAGAATCCCACACAGACTACATCCACCGAGCGGGAAGGGTGGGGAGAGTAGGAAGTATTGAGGGTGGTGAGGTGCTGAGCTTTGTCACTCAGAAGTGGGATGTGGAGCTGGTGCAGAGCATTGAGACGGCTGCCCGGAGGAGAACTAGTTTGCCAGGGATGGAATCTGGTATACATGAACCAAAACCCAAAACAGTAAATGAAGAATAGATGTTTTTTGTATTTGCAGTCATTTATTTACCAGTCAACAGAAATGCAGTAGGAATTAAAGATTTGTGCAAATCCTTTAAGTTTGACTAATCTGTTATCTGTGTGGACTTTTTCTCCCAAAAGGGTAATTTGTAAAGGAGAGTATTGGAAGTCTGTTGTATTACTAGGATTTTAGGATTCCATTAATTCCAACACTTTTTAAAGCTTCACTGTAAAGTAACTATTAATAAATAAGACGGTTACAGAGGACTGTAATTTTCTGAATACATGCAGTTGTTTATTTTTTGAGTAAAGTGCCTTAAGACATTTGTTGTGAATTGTCACTATAAATTAAACTGAGAATAGGGTTAGAATAGTGATGAACTGAAATGGAATGGACTGAAGAAGTGCTTTTGCTGTGAGGCTCGAATTGGAAAATAACTATCTTTAGTTATACAATCATTTATTTTAAAAAAAAGTTTGTTTCACTTTTTTTCATGTCTTCCTGTTTTATCTTTTTTTAAGTCTTGTGTTACAACATAAAACCTTCAAAAGAAAATAATGCAACGATGCCGCTCAGTCACTGAAAGATTATTTAGCGAAACAAATCAAGAGGTTAATGTTTTGTGTTTTGTCTGAACAATCCTAGTTGTTTTTTGTTTGTTTGTATTGCACTTGCATGGCCACATGGTGGCGATATTCCTCTGTACAATTAGAGTCCGAGGAGTTGAAACTGATCTCTGTTCTCTGCTTATTTAACTTAATCTGTCACTTAGACAAAGCCCGTTGGACGATTTTGGATGGTGGTTTGGGGGTGTCCTTATCTTTTGTAATTTTGGTATAAATGTATTTATAGCGTTTAGATGGTCATAAAACACCAGTTGAACTAAAAGATGACATTTTTTTTTTGGTGCGGGAGGTCTGTATAAAATCCCTTAGCCCAGATGATTTTAATTTCAAGGTAATGACTTGATTTTGTCACTCAGTAAAAGTAGCAGGACTGAGTGACAAGTCATTTACTAAAATGTATTATTGTTGTGGGTTATTGAAGCAGACAGAGTAAACTGTCCTGACTGTAATAAGAGGTTCCATAAGAACGTCTGGAATTCAGCTGCGATTCTCCTGCTCCAGCTGGGGTCAACATCTTTAAGCTTTGACCTTTCCTCATTTAGGTTCATGGTTCATCCAGCTGTACCCTGACAGCATGGACCCACTTCCCACTTATATCCCCCGGAGCAACTGCCTCCAATCCCTCAACTTATTTTTGTCCTAGTTCAGCCCAGCTGACCTCTGCAAAAGTCAATTATTTAACTTCTACCATCCATAGAACCATTTCTTTTATGGTTCTTCAGAATACTATCAAACTGTGATGCAAGGAGATTAAAATGAGAGTAATAAGAAAGGTTTAGCTTTAGGTTATTGCACATTATATGATTTGGGTCAAAAAACTGTCACTCATAGAGTCATCATAAAAATAAAAATGTACAGGAAACTGAAATAACTGGCTTTTTTATAAGGATAAGCGACAAGTGCATGAAGAGTATGAAGAAAAACAGTGCTGGGATTTAGGAGCTGGCATCAGCTGGATGAAGAACCTGTGAAGG
>JAOWBL010005073.1:0-10530 GCA_028564865.1 Zenarchopterus dispar | reverse complement strand
GAATGGTTGTTTGTCTTTGAATGTGGCCCTGCGATGGACTGGCGACCTGTCCAGGGTGTACCCCTGCCTCTTGCCTGTGATGGGCTGGGATTGGCTCCCTGAAATGAATTCAGCAGGCCTAGAAAATGGATGGATAATTTTTGGGCTTGACATTGATCACAGCTGCTTATTTCTCCCAACCTTTTCTTTCTCTCCCATCTTCTTCTTCTTATGCTTAAAGCTTAGTTGGAGTTTGTACAGTGTAGCTACACTGCACATAGCAGTTCACGGCTGTACTGTGTCTTTTATAATCATTTTTAATCGAATAGTTACTTTGTATCTCTTTCTGGTAGGTTTGTATGTCAATATTCATTTTGGGTGTCTTTTTTTTGTGATAGTCCTTTTAAATTTATTTCTGGGATTGGACCGTGGCCTCAGCGACCTCTTGGGATCCTGGGACCCCTTTGGCCCGTTCGGTGCGTCTAGTGTAACCCTCACCGACCACCAGATGGCGCTATAACATTGAATTTAAAATCGTACATGTGACGTCTAATGAAAATATGCAGTGCTGGAACTGATAACATGTGGTTTAGTCAGTCGAGCCGTGGCATGAATCATTAAACAGTGGATTTGGAGAGGAAAAAGAAAGCAGCTGTTCGGGATTACGCAGACGGAGGTAAAGTCGGTTGTTTGGGGCTTGTTTTGCTTTTGATGTGACTGCACAGCTCTAAACTTTCACTTTAAGACGGCGCGTCTGTGCCGTGGTGCGCCTATTAAGCCACAATCCTCGCAGCGGCACGTGGAAACCGCAGCTGATTCTGTGCGTGGCACGGACCTGTGCGCCTTCTGTCCAGTGTGAGGAAACGCTTTCACGGGGCTGCTTCACTGAGCATGCCCCTGTAGACCGTCTGTTTTCTTCTCCGTGGCGGCGGCGCCGTCCGTGAATGCGGCACCGGGAGCTCCTCGCCGAGGCGCACAGGGAGCGAGCCGGTGGAGGAGAGGATCAGCAGATCCGAACAGACGGACGGTGGGATTGAGATCAGCGGAGGCATGAAGTAATCAGCAGTCGGCTGTCAAAGGTAAAGCACGCTGAGTGGCATGGAGGCATCGCCGGGGAAGAGCTTCTGGGAGCCCACCTTGGTCCAACGGGAGTGACCGAGACACCAGACTGGTTGGGATGGCAGCATCCAGTAATTCAAGCCTCTCAGGTTCATCTGTGTCCTCCGGTAAGAGTTGACATATCCTACACAGAGGTGAAACAGAGCCTTTTCATTTAAGATAATAATAACAGCAATAAACTTGATTATCATTATTATGATGATGATGATGAATACTGTTGGGCTATCATTTTCATTAATGGGTTTATTATTATTCTTGACCACGTGATTTAATAGTTCTGCTTTCAGTTGACTTGAAGCAACTTTTTGGATCGTGATTTGCAGGATATATCTCCACAAACAGATGCACCACAAATGTGGCACATAGGAGCCTGGTAGCATCAAAGTGTCTTCCAGCCCGATGTGATTTCAGATGAATGACAGAGGAAGAGCCTCGCTGTCAGTAATAACTGGATGCAGCAGTTGAAATGTTAGAGGGAAAGGAAGCCACTCTTGTGCAAGAGGATCGTAAGGTTGTGATAAATCCCTTATTGATTTTCCGCTTGGTTGGGTGCCATTTTCCAAAAAGGGAGTACCAGCCTGATGTTTTCTGGCATTCTGAAAAAAAAAGAGAAAATATTCTAGGATGGCATGACTCAGAGACATCATGGGCTACAGTTAAAACTGCTGCAATGAGCACAAAAACCCCCAACAAATCTCCTTTGCAGAGAAAGAGCTACAGTTTAGCGATCTGCAGATATATCCACATGTTAAAATGTGATTTTTTTTTTCAGAGTTCAGTTTTTGCAGAATGAGAGGAGGGAGAAGTGGATTAGCAGCTGTTCAAATAAACTGAGTTTTAAAAAAAAAAGCTTGTCTTTTGGTTGATAAAGCAGGCTGCTGACATTTGCCAAGGTGTAAAGTACAAACTCCGCTATCTCGCCGCTTTTTGATGCAGAAGCCCCGCAATCAACCAGAGGTGTGAGTGTGGCAGAGGCAGCTTGTGCGTGTGATGAATAAAGGACATTGTTTACTACCGTGGCTTCAGCACTTATGGAAAATCACATGTCCACATGCTTTAAGCAGAATATTGCATGGGAATGCTCAACGTGTACAGCAAGAATGTCACAGGATAAGCACACTGCATAGTGCACACACAGTGTTTGTTTTACTTCTTTACCGTTTCTGCATCCCAACCAGACCACACAGCAGTGTCACATTTCCCAAGGTACTGCCCAGTGGGCGGTATAGACGGCCGTTTCCAACCCGAACTAGCCTGTGGTTACCACATGCCTCACAAAGCATTATCTCATGTGTGCATTTTTGAAAGCAGCGTTTGACCACTGCTGCTTTATGAGGAAAGTCTTTTCTTTCCGTGGCACTGAAGGGTTGTCATTACTGTTGGGCTCTCAATATAATTATCAGAGGTTACAAGCTGCACTGCTGCCAGGGGTAGAGTGGTTGTCACAAGGGTATTATTATTTTCGTGCAGAGCTTTTTGGCAGCCAGACACAACATTTGAATAATCTTGTCTATGAGGCATATGACTCAAAAATGAATTTCTACTCCATATTAGGTCATACGTTCTGGCTTCAAACAGAGAGCTCTTCGTGTTGTGCTTCTGGTGATGAGACGATCTTGTAATCTTTTTCTGAGGCTGTTATTTGGGGGATAGTGTCTAAACAAAGTTCACCCGACTGGTCTGGGTGAACAATCAGTGGTGACAGTAACTGCATCATGAAAGCAAACATTGATTTATTTATGTACATCGTTATAACCCTAAATTGCATACTTCATGTACAACTGGAAAAAAAAACCCTAACAGATGCATACTGTACTTTTGTTTTAAGTCAGATATACTTTTACAGTCAAACCAGAAGGATCACAACATGTTTGCAACATGCATTTCCACAATCTCTGCATGTCCGTGGGAAGATACTCTTCTGTTATTTGTTGGGATTGGGGACATTCCTACATGCTCTTGGCATGAGTGGGCATGGAAACACGTATTGTAACCAGCAGTGGACTGAGGAAATAAAGGTTGGAAAAGAAATCAAGGGATATGGCATGGTCTTCAGATCTGTTCCTTATATGACATTAGTCAGGGTGGCAGAGTTATAATCATGTAGTAAAGAGAGGATGTCTGCTCAGCATGGTCGTGCACATGTTCTTGGCAAGTGCAGGGCCACGGGGAGGTTGGATTCTGTCCCAGCTGTCACAGGGTGTGATGTGGCTACACCCTGGACAGGTCATTGTCACAAGGACAACAGCTTTTCACCACTTTTCCTTCCCCTCCGGGATAATTCACAGGGGGCTGAATTTGTGTCACACACGCTGGGTCTAGACTTGCACAGGTTCCTTTGTAGCATGTGCAGGTTATTTGCACATGTATTCCCTGTTATCCTAGTCCTCCAGGAAGGATTATTAAAGCCACTCTATGTAGCAATACCACGTCTGACCAACAGGAGCCAAATAATAATAATAATAATAATAATAATTGATAAGAGAGCCACCGACTGTCAGTCAAGAAGCACTCAAACACACCTTAGAGAGGCAGCTTTTTACCTGTCACATATTGTTTGATCAGCTAACTGGGTAAAAAAATCTTGCTTTGAAACTGTGCAATAAACAGATGGTCTCTCTGCTGCAGCTCTCCTCTTGCCCACTGACAACACTGTGTGTGTGTGCTCATATGTGCAGAATGTGTTATCCAGTCATGTACTGTATGCAAATACATCATACGTGAGCAAGAAACACTAAAACTAAATTGTTTATATTTTTAAATTGGTCAATTATAAATCTGAATAATTCCTTTTTTGAACTTGAATGTCCAGTTACAGTCATGCATAGCCATATTTGTGAGCCCAGTCTCATGTAAAATAATAAATAATAATTTTATGTGTATGTATGAGTTCAAATTGTGCATTGTTTAGTGATAATAAGCACAGCTTTCAAACTAACGTATTTAAAGTAATTAAATTTAAACAAAATCTTAACAAAAAGTGCTGCCAAGGGAGGATATAGAAATAAAAATAATAGTAACATAAAAATCCAAAATGTGAAGTAGAGAATGAGCCAAAAAGTAACATGAAGAAATGCAATGGATAAAAAATGAGAAAGAGGCACATCTGATGGAATAACAAAGGACCTGCAGGGAAGGATAGAAGGACAGGATCATCTATAGACACAGGGGCGGAGGAGACGACAAGACACTGGTGACAATAATCAGACAAGACAAGACGAAGAAAAGAACTGGTATCAGAAAAAAAAATGGTCTTAGAATACCTGTAGAGGTAATTAAACACAGAGTAAACATAAAACAGAAGTTATAAAGTAAAAAACATAGAATCACCATCTTAAACTAATGGTCTAAGTCATATTTTTCTTTTAGGATTTTCTGTTTTCTGAAAAATATGAAAAAAATATGACTTAGGCCATTATTTTAAGGGAGCAAAAATATAAAAAACCAACTGGAACCCGGGATGAAGACATATAGACCATCATCGTGTATATTGTGTAAAGATAATCTACTTTCTGGGGGGTGTTGTCCTCTTACTCACTGTGCAGAGCTCCAACATGCAGAGGACTCACTATATTTAAACGCTGCGGTGATTGTTGCACAAGTATAAACCTGATGTCAACCATCACACGTCACCATAACAAACGTCAGTTATTGGTTGGTACTCCATCCAGCTGCACAAGCACAGCTGCAGCTGTATCTATACGATAAAAATGACTCTGCAGACTTTATCAGTACTCCTGCTTTTACAGACACGGTGACCGTGTTGTTGGATTATGCTTGCAAATATTGTATTTAAAAATTGTGATAAGTTACAATGTATTTTTAACATATTTACCAAGGATTATTATCACAATAAATCAGAATAACTATCTGTGTATGCTAGAATTTGTATTTTCTGCTGGCTGAAATGCTAGAAGGTCCCTTTCAATTGATGTAATTTTTTTCTGTAAACTACTTTTTGCTTAGCACATGAAATATTTATAGTTCACTGTATAAAGTAGCTATAGGGTTAACATTTCAAACAGTTCAACAGAAAAGTTAAATCATTACACCACCAGAGTCAGGATTTTAGATTATTGCATAAATGCTTCCTGTTTTGTTTTCAGATAATCTGTCCTCATTTTCAAATAAGCATCCTCCTTTTATTCTCTGTACCTGTATCAATTTAAGCCAGACTTATTCTCTTGGCCGTGATGTGGGATAAAGCATAAAGTCCTCAGTAAAAGCATATCCGTGCCATAGCTGTACAAGGATAAATATTCAGCAAATTTACCCAAAGCTTAGATGCAGGGAATTTGAAACAAACGAACAAACAAAAAACTAAGAGTTTCATCTCAGACCCCACAGTTGCTGCAGAGCATGTTTAATGTTAAAGTTCATGACAGTAAAATTAGAAGGAGACTTGCATGTATGGTTTGTTTGAAAGGGCTTGCAGAGAGAAAGTCTCTTTTGTCTAAAAAGAACATGAAAGCACGACTGAGGTTTGCAAAGCTTCGTCTGAGCAGACCGCAGAACTTCTGGAGCAGTGTCCTATCAACGCGTAAGAACAACGTCGAGTTGTTTTGGCTTTCAACCCCAGCACCATGACTTCTGTTGAAAATCAATCACAGTATTTCAGCAGAAACACCTCATACCCACCATCAAGAACAGTATGAAGGGTTGATGATTTGGGGTTGTTTTACAGCCACGGGGATTTGGCACCTCACAGGCATGGAGTAGATCATAGCCTCTGCTGTACACCGGAGTCTTCGAGAGGAAAATGTGAGACCATATGTCTGACAGCTACAGCTTGGTTGAAATAGGGTCATGTGACAGGACAATGAGCCAAAGCACACGGGTAATACTACAACAGATGAAGAAAAAAAAAAGAAAAATAATAAAAGTATCAAGGTTTTGGACTGGTCGAATCAAAGTGCAGACCTTGGCCCGGTTGAAATGCTGTGGTTAAGAGAGCTGTGCTTTAAAGAAAACCCATAAACCTTAATGAACTGAACCAATGTTGTAAAGATGAATGGGCCAGCATTCCTCCGCAACCACATGAGAGACTGATAAAGTCATACAGGTAATGACTTCTTCAAATTAATACTGCTAAAAGCGGCTCTACAAACTTAATTAGGGGACTTAGTATTGATCACGCGATTTTTTTTTCTTTTGGTTTTTTTGAGTTTCTCTGTTGCCGTTCATCTGGTTTTGATTTGTCTAGAACTAGGATCCTCTTCAATCAAATGACAGTATAAGAGGTGGGTAACATACACACAGAGATATATATGTGAACCTTTTTGTTAATGAGAGTTTGGTCTAAATACTTGAACACAATAAGCTGCTGGAGTGAGGGCTGGTTACAATTTATGCCTTTTATACCTCTGTCCGTGATGTGAAAGCCTTTGAAACCATTAGCCAAACTGGTTGGGTCATCCTCCTTTTGTGCCTCTTCCAGTCTTCATGCTATGTAGAGAAGGATTTACTTTCCTACATCCTCCCACATCCATGGCAGCAGAGCAAAGTTGTTGTTTTTTTCAATCAGTGATAGCACATGGATAGTGGAGATACGCCTGGACTAAAAGGATTAGGATTAAACTGAGGACTAGGCAGCACAAATAGAAGACATGCTGCTTCATGTATCTTCACTGCAGAAGATGAATCATCGTTCAATAAAACAACCAACCCAAGTCAAGGTCAGTGTGAACTTTGCTCGTAAAATGAAATGATGATGGGTTGGGCATGTGCTTGTATTACCATTAATCAATTGACACAAAAAGAAGAAAACAGGAAAACTGCATCAGAGATGACTTGAACGTTTTTTATATATTGTCAGACATGTTACAAATTATTGTGCAGTCAGTTATTGTATGTTGTTATTTCTGCTACCGCATGCTGTTTTTGGGGTTGGCATCAATGTTTTTCTGCCCAAGTCATAAAATTCTCTAAACTTAAGCTGTCATCAGCTGTGTATCTTGTATACCTAACGACAAATCACTTCTCCGTGGGCTGAAGCTGAAGAATTTTTCCATGTGCACAGACCGTGGAGAAGACGTTATCTCGGGGGGGATGAAAATCCGAGCTCGATCTTTATTCATCACATCTTCTCTTTCACACTGAAGCAAACACCCGGCGGTAATTACAGTACTGAATGCTTCTGGCTGGCGAGAAGCAGAGGGCAACACCATTAGTAGTTGTTTCTTTGGGGCAAAGAACCTCCTGGCTGCTCCAGAGTCTGAGCATCAGACGCCTCACAAACTCCGAGCTGCTCAGAAATTCTTATTGATGTTCTTTGGATATGTGTGCTCGTGCACACGCATGAGTTTCTGGGTAAAACTGAATATGAGAAAACAGCCTTGAAGAGCTCCTTTGTTTGTGGCCGAAGCTGCTGCAGACTCTCAGATGGAAACGGCACTCTTTATTAATGAGAATTAAATGAAAAATAGCGCATTTGGCAGTCAACCAGGGGAAATTGCATTTTTTAAATGAGCTGCAGTGGAATATATATCATCTGGACTGTAACCGGTGTGGTACACGGTGATGAAGCTTCCTCTTCAGCACAGTACTTTTTATTTTAGGTAAAATGTCGATTTATCAGCCAACAAATCACGAAGCAAACATTCAGTGAAGAAGTTTTCGCATCAGCATTTACTCTCTTTCTTATTTCCTCCTCAGCCGAGAAGCGTTTCTTTCTAAAATTTTCAGCTTGTAATCAAATTCACTTACATTACATTTTCTCTATAATGTGAATGATGATGATGCAAACTCCTGTTGCTCTGGTAGCCTGCTCTCACTCTGACAGACCAAAAATAAAGCAGGAACTGCAGGAACAGGGATCACACAGAATCGAATGATGCGGTTTTAACATTGATACAACTCGCACGAGTGATCACTGTCTGTGTTCAGCCGCCATACCCAACAAGTGCTCACTGGTTTGTCATTAATTGATTCCCATCCCTGCATTTTATTTCTTTGCCTCTGGCCAGAGTGTTGTGACGCTGATCTGTAGATAAGTACAAAGGAATTCGCCACATGAACTTGTGTTTTCTAGTTCAACATGACTCACTTTTCACACAATCTAGTCAATATTTTCGCAGTGGCACTAAGAGTTTTATCAGTGCTAAAAGCCTCTACGGTTTAGCATCTAGTAGCAGATGAATTAATAGCACCATCATCGGAGCTGCTAAGTTATGTACTTTGCATGTGGGATCCGTATGTTTTAGCTATTGATTACCATGATTGATACTGTGTGAGAGTGCTTAGACTGTGGCTGCTGCTGGGAGGATTAACAGGAATACTAGAAATGCCTGACTTGGCTTTTGAACATGTAAAAACAGGTTTGGCTATTGCGTGAAATCCTATTAAGAAGCTCTTAGAAACTGAATATCACCAAGATGTTGAGAGTAAATTAAGTATTACGTGATCAGTAATTATTATCTTTCGGTAGAAATTGCCATAGGAGAAGTATAATGTCCCAGGAGTTACACACTCCATACAGCAGGGAATACTTATAGAGAGTGTAGAGAAATGGTGAGGGTACCGTCACCTGCAGAGCTCGCCAACCTACTGTTCAGATACAACTCCTAAGTAAACTGTGGTTTGCCTGCGAGGTAGTCGATAATTCAGGTGATTCTGGAGACTCCCGGCTGTATTTTCTGTTGTTTTTCATCACAAGAGCACGGGCTGCTTTGTGTTAAAAACTATGAAAGAAGAAAGGGGGATTGCTGACTTTCTTCCTCAGCTGAACCTGTTAAAAAAAAATAAAATCATATTCAGATCATTGTCAAGACCTTCATTACTCTGATTTCCCATCAACTTGATGCCAGTGATGTCTTTCATCTCTGACTGCACATCATTCCTCTGAAGCTGTTTCTCCATTTTTTCCCCCTGCAGACCTGCCTGTGCACTTTGTTTGACTTTTAGCTCTTTATGCAGTTCTCAACAAAAACGTCTCCCCGTCTCCCTCCCTCATGGCTCTCTGCTTCTTGTTCAGCAGCTCCTTCACGTCAACGGTGATCCAGTGGTTTTATTATAGGGGACATATCTCACTGCCCTGATGCATACCACCAAGACTATTCCAGTGTGTAGGCTCAAAAATACTCTGCAGTTATTTCAGGTCATGCCACCACCTCCTCACAGCTCTTTTTGTTACAGGTTGTCTCTGAGCATGTGGGCGGATGTGACTTGTACCAGACAGATGCCGTCACTGATGGTGCTTTGATTTGATTATTCTTAGCTCGTGACAGATACTCATTAGACCTTTGCACACCATTCTTGCAAGTGATCACTTTTGCGCAGATATTTAATCTCGATCGGGGCCTTTGTCACAGCTCTCTTGTAGTTTCTTAGGTAGTCGCAGTGACGGAGGGGTGATGAGGCTCTGGGTGGTAGCAGGAGGCAGAGCGTCTACTGTTTGGAAAGCTGCTGGTGTGATTCCTGATCTTGCAGACAGTCTGGTGAAGCATCCACGGCCAAGACACTAAACCCCACATGCCTGATATAAATGCATATGAGCAAAAGAAAAAAAAAAAGCAATGAAGATCTATACAGAATATGTGTGGATCTTTTAGCTAGAGATTTATGTATGAATGCATGAACTTGGCCTGTGGTGTAAAAGCTTTGAGAGGTGACCAAGACTAGAAAAACTATAAATACAGCCCATTTACCTTTTAGCTGTGTGTGTAATTACTTTGTCTGGTCTGTGTGAATTACCGAAGAAGAACAGCGTAACTTTGTTTTTTTTTTTGCACCAGTATGGCATGACCACTGTCTGAACAGGGATAATAAATCATTTGCTCTGTATATTCTTAAAGGCCTACGCTGTGTCGAGGGACTTCTATGAAATATTTCAGTGTGACACTATATTGAGTTTGTACGGGTTGTTATATGAAGGACATTGGCTCGATTCCTTGTACGTTTCCTTTGTCAATCTTCTGCCTGACTGATCTGCTTTGTGTGGCTTGACACAGTCTCTCTCAAAGCAGTTTTTTTTTTTGTTCAATGGAGCAGAGAAGAAACACTTCCGAGAGACTTCCGAAACATGCCTGAGTATATCTTGGAGAATGGAAAGCATTTTCTGGAGTGGCTGTTATCGGCTCCAGTTGCAGTGTTGAAGCTGTAACTTGATGCAGTCGTCTGCAGTGGAATTTACTGCACCGAATGAGTTCTTTATCAACAGTAGCCGTGGATCCTGCAAACAAGTGGGATATTTCTAGCTTAGGGCACAACAGAGAAACCAGAAACTGGCTCGAGGGTGAGCTTTTTGCAATTTATTTTATATTTTTATTGGTGCTCAGAGAATAAGGGTATTGTCACACAATCTTTCACGCAAGGCTTTCAAATAACTAGTTATTTAAAGGGTTATTGTCTGCTTTCAGTGGGATATCCATCCATCCATCCATCCATCCATCCATCCATCCATCCATCCATCCATCCATCCATCCATCCATCCAT
>JAOWBL010005072.1:0-10530 GCA_028564865.1 Zenarchopterus dispar | reverse complement strand
GTGTGTGTGTGTGTGTGTGTGTGTGTGTGTGTGTGTGTGTGTGTGTGTGTGTGTGTGTGTGTGTGTGTGTGAAAATAGTGTTTCATGCTCCTGAACCACCCTTTCTCCAGTTGGACCCAGTCAACCCAATCATGGCATTGTGATCTTGAAATCTTTTCTTTTTTCTCCAATCAGTCTTAATAATTCAGTGTATTTGGCATATGTGGTACTGGATTTTACTAAGTAATGACATCTGCATCTGCATCTGAAACAGAGCTCATCATCAGGCAGTTTGAAGACAGGTCAGCCAGCCTGAAAAAAATCTGGAAAACAATAGTCATTTAAAAATATCATGTAGCCACAATGAAACCAAATAATACTTGAGTTTTGTAAGTTTTGACTTCAGAGGTCGCAGTCATTATGATCCACAAATCGCCCTTTCAAATAATTTTGTGCAGTGAAACAGGCAATCAAATCAAATCCCTCTTTTCAAACACTATCAAGCCCATCACAGATGCAGGGGGAGAAACCCTCAATTGCAGTAAGAAGTCAAACTTTGAAAACCAAAGAAGCAGAAAGATTTGCTTAATGCAAGCAAGATGAATCGAGGATTACTGTCAACTGCTTAAAATAAAAACGTGACAGACATAAAAGAGTGACTTGGATGTTACAAACAAATCTGTGCTTTAGGTTTCTGACCGCAGTTTGAAGTCAGAAGAATTGGATGTAGGTCAGCAGCTCACATCTTTCTGTCTCTATTTAAAAAGTATCAAGATCTTTCGTCTGTCCTCCAGCCGCAGATATCCTACAAGTTGTGCCAAGTCTTCCTGTGGCTTCCATCCAAAAAGGCGCAGATCTGCCCTCCTCCTCTCCACCCAACCATCTATCCAAACTTTCTTCTTTTTCTTCTCCTTCTTTCTCCCTCTTTTGTATAAACCTTGTAATTACAACCACAGGGATCTTTGTGTTATTACAAGCAATGAAGTTTGACATGGTTCTCAAAGGTATAGCAGGCTGCTTGACCCCCAGGTCCCCTGAAAGCTATTCAGACCCCACTACAGCAAATTAAAAGTGCTTCAGCTTTAAACTGGAGTGACATCTGTTTTACTTTCTTTTCTTTTCTGTGTGTGTGTTTTTGAAGTAACAAGCTTACCATCCCATCCCTCCATCTTCCTGGCAAAGCACCATTACCACTAATCCTGCTCTCTAATGCAGGCCTGGGACCCTCTTCTCATGGACACGGAGAAATCCCATCTGGGCACGGGAATCCAAAACCGCACATCCTCGTGAAGGACGTGTGAAAACTCTGCAAATGTCTGGGTTTTGAGTAATGAGAGGGAATCAAATGCAAAGCTCAGAAATATTAATGCTCCTTGGTTCTCTCCCACTGCTTTTCCTTCATCAGTGGACTTCTGTTTACATTGCTGGTGCATTTATGAAGCTGATACTTGTATCAAACTTCATTTTTACTGGCACAGATTGAAAGTAAATACCGCCGTTCCAGCCACTAGGCACGATACACACACAGTTTTCCTTGTTTAAAATACAGCAGCGTGCCTGGGATTTGAAATGAATCAAGAAAACCTCCATGTTTTGTCCACAGATCTTCATCCCCTGTTTGGCATGCAAGTAAGAAGTGTTTGATGGTTAAAGTGGACGTATTCCTGAAATAAAGCCAAGAGTGTTAAAACCAAAACACTTGACTTAGTACAACCTGATCTCTTGCAACCTTGAAAAATGTGGCTGGTATCTTTTATGAGTAACATGAATAACAATTCTGGAAACATCTTCATACATGCTTTCTGTGTTTCACCAAGAATAATGGAAAGAGTGAATAGTCAAAGCCTTAGCCACACTGCATGTCACAAAAGATGGAAACTGAGCAAAAGTTATATTTAAATGATACTTTAGTAGAAACAGGGCCCATATTTGAAAGTTTTGTTTGAATTTGTTTTGTTTTTTTTTTACTTTGTTCTGACATCCAATTTGCCCAAACACGTTGGTGTATTTTTTTTGTTTGTTTGTCTGTTTTGTTTAACAATGGCTTAAAGGATAAATGCCTGAATTTAAAAAAATCCAAGATCTATTATTAGACAATAAGGAGTGTAAACTTCTGCCAGAAACTAAAGCAATGTGATACGGCGCAGTTTTAAATCAGTACAGTTTTATTACCAAATTAACCAGTATCAAAAATAATTATTATATGTTAAATTATCCCAAAATAACCTAAAAACAGGAAGAGAATGAGAAGAAATAAGTACATTCATGTCCCAAAAACTGTGACTGTGTATTTGGCTGCTGAGTTATCTACCGAGTTAACATGCTAAATAATTAACTTCAGGCCATCTAGTCTTGTAATACCAGTTTCTGCCATGTGTGGCTGTAGTGAGCACCATAGCGACCTCAGTACAACATAATGACACAAAGAAATTGCATGATTTGTGGGTGTGCTTGAACTTGTTGTCAGTCATGTAGTTACCACCCCAAGTCAGCATTTTAGGAGCAAGCAGGACAGGTAAACAGAAACTGGGAAGGGAACTTTGCCAGCATCACAACCACCAGTACAGGAAAAAAGCCTCACTCGGAAACAGTAAACAGCAGGTAAGAACTTCTGCCTGCTGGACAGCTCATGGACAGCAAAAAAAATAATAACAATAAAGTTTGATGCAAAATGTGCAACCTTTCATTTAAATTGGTAAGTAAACCGCTGCTGATTTTTTTTTTCTCTAAACATTTTTGATGATAGAATAAGTCAGGTTACTATAGCGTTAATTCAGCGCTAAATGTTTTGATCTGGACCTTACCCACCTGCTCACAGTAGATTAATGCAGCACTGAACTGACTCTCATTTTAGGGTTGCAAATGCAAAAAGTAAAAGCACAACTGTAAAAGACAGTTTGAAAACATAAATGGTTTTAGACATGATGACAAGAAAAATGTAGCTGAGAACTGATTTTGCACTGAAAAGCACTCTATGAATAAATTTTACCTACTACTTTACTTACTTTTGGGTTTTGATTACTTTACATTTGGAAGGACTGGAGGGACAGTGCATTTTCTCATTTCTTATCTGAGCGTAGCTCTTCTCACTTTGTGTAGTTATACTGCATACATGTGGACTGAAGTGTGAAGTATGAATTTAATTTTTGGTTTCATATTACACATTATTCTTTTAAGTGAGTGTGGATAGGGTCCATAGAGACTAACTGAGGTATTTTGGCCTTTTCAATTTACATATTCCTGGAGTTCTGGAGTTAAAACAACCTTGTGTCTATCATTAAATAGTTAGGCGTTATAGGGACTTATATGATGGGAATTGAACCGCTTTTTGCAGCACATTTAAGTAAATGTTACATACTCCACAAAAACAACGAAATTTGTTCTCGCTCTCAGAGCTGCAAGAATAAAATGGAATCATTCTTTTCTCAAAGTCCTGGTCTGGGAGTTCTCGCAGCTTGTTTTCGACACATCATCTGGGCAGAACTTTTTTCTCATGTGGGGTCCGAGAACTGTTGTGGGATGGATCAGAAATGGGAAGTGGGCATGGTTAATGTGGAGAAGCACATACGTCAGCATTGCTTTTCTGCCCACGCCAAAATTTGTCCCACAACTCTTCTTTTCCCATTTCCTCTGCAATAGCAACAGAAAATCTTCCTCTTTTTCCACCTTCGTGAACTCCAAATCTCTCATCTCTGTCATTGCCACTGGGCTGTTGTTATGTTGTTTCTGTTGTGGCCCATGTACAGGGTTGCCAGTTCCAGCTATTACTAGCAACCTTGTGCTTGTTCTTTTTGTGAAGTCCCTTTAAAATAGTGGGTTGCATGTTTTGGGGCTCGTTTTTCAGAGCTGTGGCTTGGGCACATCTGCTGCCTCTCTTTTGTTCCTAGGTATCTCTACACAAGGCGTTGAACTGACATAACCATGCTTCATATAAAACCAAAGTTTAGGAGCGAGAGGTGTATGAAAATCACTGTGGCACCTGGCATCTCATTGCATAGCGGCAAATCTCACACACTGTACTGTATGTTCTAAACACACTATACAGATCACACACCCTGAATTTTCAATAAAATGTGACACTAAATACTGTCTGTTTCTGAGTTACTGATGTGTGACATCATGACAAAGTGGGCAAAGTATTATTCTTGTTCACCCCTGCCAGCCCTTCTTTGATATGTCACTCTGATGCATCTTGATTTTTGCAGTAATGATACGTACGTTCATGATATGTAACCACAGGATTTCTCTACACAAGTGTTTTCATCAATCAAATGTAAATGTTGGTCACTTATGTTTCTCATGAGATCTGGCAACCATGTATGTGTGTCACCTGAGGACTTCCAGGAGTTCGGCACTTGTGTTTCTCGTCAAGTATGAAATGTGTCGGCCAAAAAGAACTTAGTTCTCGTGTTTCCCACCACCAGAAAGAGAACAAATTTCTCTGTACCCATGAAGTTTGTAGAAACTTTTAATTTAACTTTGTAAGTGTACAGAAAGAGCATAAAGAGGACTGGTTTGTGTAGAGGGAGTACACGCTATCTTGTTCCACAATAAAATGTAATACTTCTTGTAGCTTCAAAATATTACTTGGAAGCAAAGGCAACCTTCAGCAACAAGTTTATTCACATTATGCTTTTTATTTGAAGTTCAAAGTAATTTCAGTTTCACCTGCTACTCCTGAACTATGCAAAATCCCCACATATTGCAACACTGAATTTGAAAAACAAGCATGTAGAATTTCAAAATCAGCAAACAATTGACATACAAATTTGTTTTGCTCTCATTTCATCAATGTCAAACATCTCTTTTATGAACTCATGTGAATGCAGTTACAACATCACATTCATGAGCAGGTATGAACATTAATGCATAAGTATGATTTAAAAAAGGCTTTGCAGCAGTAGGAAATCCCTATCTGAGCTCCAGCAGCTTTTTCACACGGAAAACCGTTTATCTTCAGTCTACCAAGTTACTCCTGCTGAAAGCACATGAGAAAACAGAGCTGTAACCAGATAAAAAGAAAACTTTTTATCCTTGCGTGCAAAGCAACACATCTGATCATGATTTTTGCTAATCCAGCGACATTGGGATATGCTTAAAAAGTATTGTGGGAAGTGTGGTGCAAGTGTTGGTTAAACAGTCTCAGGCACCACAACAGCACTTCAGAAGCTGACCAGGATGGTGGCATATGCAACCTTTTTTATTTATTTATTTATTTATTTGAGGGTATGTAAATTAAAATTTCACATGGTAGTATTTCTGTATAATGATTACTAAGCTGCTGTGGTGGACCTCAGACCCACATAGTTACTGCATCAGCTGCTGATCTTCCACGTCTTCTTCTTCACTGGAACTCTTCTCACCTGCACTGTGCTTACACAACGATGACAAAAAAATGCATCACACAATAAAACAATTCAGATGTTTCTGTTTTCCCTTCAACTGATTACTGTAAATATGAGATGGAGGAGAAAAAAGAAGGCTGACAGAGCAGGAGACCCAATGAGTGGTCAAACATAGACTCAACTGATAATTATAGTTTAGGCTGCAGACAAGGAGAGACCTGTGTAATACAAAATCCTGTAGCAAGCCACTTAGTTCCTGTGGTTGCAACTCTAAACTTGCTTCTGAGTCAACACAGTTTAAGTTTGAAATTTTCAAGTTGCACAGAGGTTGAGAGATACTCAAACCTGCAGAGACTGGTGCATCCCTCGACTCATTCAAAAAGTTGAGGGATGCACTTTATATGTGAAATTCATGGTATTTTATTAAAGAAGATGGAGTAAAATTAAAAAAATAAAAATAACTAAAAAAGAGTGTCCTAGAAATAAGCTGTCAAACACACCAATTAACTATAAAAACAGTCTCATAAAGTATGATGCTACAATATGAATTTAAATATCAATGATGCAATATGATGAACATTTATATTTTGATCATGTGTTTTTGCAGCCATCTATTTTCCATATCACCAATAAAGAGTGAGAGATTGACTGCACCATGGACGTCCATTCATGGTGCAGTCAATCTCTCAACCCATAAATTGACTGATGTTGACCCTGGGGAAAAAAATGGGAAGAAGATGGAGCACCAGAAGAAAACACTCAATCTCCACACAGAACCACCCACCACCACAGGAACCTGGCGTTTGAAAGGAAAAAAACCACCACACCACTGTGTCACCCTTTTGTTTCTTTTCCTACTGAAATTACAGTGACCATGTTTGTGATCTGGTATTACCAACTGTGAAAGATGGTTGTATTAGTACTACAACTAAGAAAATTACAATTATAGAGTGACAAGAAAAAGTATGTGAACTCTTTGAAATTAACAGTTTTTTTTACTTTAATTTATCATGAAATGTGATTTGATCTTCATCCAAAGAAACAAGAACACTGCTTGAGCTGATAATGCACAAGCAGTTATAATTTATCTTGTTTTTATTGAACACACCTGTCAACCATTCACAGTGGACAATGAACAATCTAAGAGAAATGTTGGAGTTAAAAGTTGGTCAAAGCACCTTTACTAACTTCAGGCAGCATCTCTGGATCTTTGACCAATCCTTTTTAAATTTATTAAACTCCAGCAATGACACCATCTGTCCAATTCCACAGACACAGAAGGAATCCCATGTCAAGATACTCCCTTCATGGCTGTGATGATGTTTTGATGTTAGTACGCTGTACTATTTCTACACTACGCATCTAATCAAATGTTTCAACCTTTGTTTAAATCATTTCATTGTTTTTGGAGTCATCATGGATGAGTGTCCACTTTGAGAAAGAGTAGCCGCAGTACTAAACATTCCTTTGTCTAGCTTGAACCGATGGATGTCCAAATACCTTGAATTAACTTTGTGTCCCTGTCCATCATTATGTAAATGAAGTACTCTCAGGTGCACGTCTTCATAAGTTTTCCCCTTGCACACCATGGTTTACATCAGCAGGGGCTTCTTTTCTACATCAAACTTTTGTGAGTGTCCATCAAAGCAGCTTTAAACCACACCTCCAAACTTGGTTCATTAACAGGACTCCAGATGTGCAAACTACTGATTCACTTAGTTTTTTTTCTCCAGCATTGTGAATGTTTAAGGGTTGTCTTCATGAAGGACATGAAAAATTAGATTTGTATGTCGTATCATCTTAAGCATATTTTGTTTGTCTGTTATTGTGATTTTGATGAGGGCCAGATCTTGAGCACCAAATTTTGTTGTAAATGTTCATTGATACAATGACAATAAAGAATCTATCTATCACATTTTACGGCAAATTAAACAGAAATCCACTGAACATAAAGGGGTTCATATATATATATATATATATATATATATATATATATATATATATATATATATATATATATATTAATATATTTATCTATTGCTGGTGTAATTATAGTTAGCAGCAAGATAAAGTTCATTATTAAATGCAAATGTAAAACCCTAACCCTTTATGTCTGAACTTCTATTATTATGAAGCTGTTGTGAGGTGATCCCCGCACCCACTGCCCCCAACTGTAAATATTTGACACTAAATAGGCCACTATTACTTTAATATGAAAATTACAAGCACATGAAAATCCTCCCATAGTTCAAACACACAGTGACTGGTGACCACACTGCATGGCAGCCCAGCGTTCCTCTTCTGTTTCCCCCCTCCCAACACTCATCAGGCACTTCAAGGTTTGCCAACCATAACAGTTGGCACAGCATTTGCCCTCACATCACTGCCATGCACGCAAATGTTGTCTCACTTCTTTTCTTCTTTCTTTCCTCATCATATGTTTATTTTGGTTTTTCTTTTCTTTTCCGAATGGAAATTTTGAGGTCGATTGGTGTTGCTTGTTATGGGCGAGCAGATCCATGCACAAAGGGAAGGAGGAGGGATAGGCGGAGGACGGAAGAGAGACAGCAAGAAATCATGAGGGAGATTTTTGTTTTTTAACTGGCATTGAGAGAACTGCTCCCATGTGTTCTTTATTTCAATTGGGGGTCGACGGCAAATGGAGCAAAGCAAGTGCTGGCCTGACCCTCTACCCAATACACAAGAGCTGTTCTTGCTCAGCTACATGTAGGCTGAAGACGTGCTTACTCTGCCCACTATCCTCATCCGCCAACCACATCCACTGACTACAAACCAGCGCAGTCCAGAAGACTGTACTTTCCCAGATCCTGTTGCCAGTTTGGACTTATTATATTACTTACATTTGGTTTATGACAATACAGCAAAACACTGAGGTTTAAAGGAAAGACCAACTGTCTTACAAATCCTGGAGTAGATGCATACTGGAGCTCATAGTTATCCAAAGGAGGCAATTGAGAAGACTTTCTCTATTCCAGCAGTAACAGTCTGTTTCATATTCACTCACTTTCTGTTTCATATTCACTCACTTTCAGGCCCAGAAGCTTCCCGTAAGCTGTTGGCTCCTCAGCACCACTTCCTGCCTTGTTCAAGAGCAAATAGCAAGCAGATGATGAGGAAGAGACAGTCATTAATTTCTCTCCTCATCATTATGGTTGGTAAGGAGAAAAAAAACAATGGCACATTTACACCCTTGGTGTGACACACATACAAAGTTCTTAACCACCATGGTCGATGTTCTGATTAGCAATGGATGATTATGACTTGGACCCTATTTTTGTGGATAAATAGATGAAGCTGAAAAAGCAAATATCTTGATTCTCCGGACTGTATTCAAACCTTCACATATGGGCATGAACTGGGATGGGGAGCACAGGAATGAGACCACAGTACAAATTTAACTGTCTTCAAATGGTGGCTGGGTTAACCTGTAGGGGTTAGGTGAGAAGTCAAGTAATCTAGTAGGGGCTCAGAGTAGAGATCCTGGTCCTCCACAGATGAGGTAGTTTAAGCATATGTTCAGGATGTCTGTTTCAGAAATGTCCCATTGAAGGAAAGCCTGAGAAAAGGCCCAAGATTGACTTGGGAGCACCTGAGTATCCCAAAAGTAGAGGTGGCTGGGCAATGGATGGACGGATGGATAATTATACGTTTGTAATGATGATCAAGCTACTATCTTGACTGATAAGATCGTATTTCAACGTCGTAATGGAATTCACCAATTTGCAAATTCGTCCATTTTCTATACCCGCTGAATCCAATGACTGGATCATGGGGTCTGCTGGAGCCAATCCCAGCCCATTGCAGGCAAGAGGCACACCCAGGGTACACCCTGGACAGGTCGCCAGTCCATCGCAGGGTCACATATACAGACAAACAACCACACACCCTACAGGCAATTTGGAGTTCCCAATCAACCTAACAGACATGTTTTTAGACCGTGGGAGGAAACCGGAGTACCCGGAGAAAACCCACACAAGCACGGGGAGAACATGCAAACTCTACACAGAGGAACCTTCTTGTTGTGAGGCAACAGTGCTAACCACT
This sequence comes from Zenarchopterus dispar, assembly GCA_028564865.1. NCBI lineage: Eukaryota > Metazoa > Chordata > Actinopteri > Beloniformes > Zenarchopteridae > Zenarchopterus > Zenarchopterus dispar. Next base: position 1,141 of record JAOWBL010005072.1, on the reverse strand, counting down.
AAGCCACCGTGCTGCCAATTTGCAAATCCTTTGTTTGTAACTGACTTTATCTGTCTCTCACATGTTTGAGAAATTTTGGTCTATTCTTCTTTGTAACATTGTTTCTTTACATGTATTTAGTTTTTTCTGGTTTCACTTATGTACACCCCTCTTAAGGTCCTGTCACCTCATTTTAATTCAGTTTTAACTCTGGACTTTCACTAGATCATTTATTCTCAACCTTGATTCTTTTATTTTTCTGCCATTATGATGAAGATTTGCTGGTGTTCATCAGCTCATTTAGCAACTGGACAGATGTCCTAACATTTGTCTCTAGAACAGTCTTGTATACAAAGGTGCTCATGGCTGAGTCAATGACTGTAAGGAGTCAAGGTCCTGTGGATACAAAACAACTTCATATTATCAGCCCTCCACTGCCGTGTTTGATAGTGGGTATGAAGTGTTTGTGCTGAGATGCCGTATTTAGTTTCTGCCAGACGTGGCCCTGGGCATTAAGGCCAAACAGCTCTACTTTGGTCTCATCTATCTGGTTATGATGCCATTTTGTGAACCTCAGTTGTGCTTCTGTTTTCTTTTTTAAGCAAGAGGCTTTCTCCCAGCAACTTTTCCGAACAAAGTATACCTCCTTGAATAGTGCCGTCGTGACATGACAATTAAAACAGGCTCAATGAGTAATGTCTTATATGTAAGCACATGCTTTTTTTTCTATTTCTTTGGACATTGGAGAGTCTGATGTTGCACTTAAGTTGTTGAGACCATCACTCTTGGGGAAGTTGGCAACTACATTGAATGCTTTCTACTTGTGAATAATCTTTATTCCTGCAGAACACCAAACTTCAAACCTTTTTCATTTTGATGTGCTGCAATAGTTCCTTCTCTAAATCCATTATTTATACTGTTCCTGCTTGGCTTTATGTTAATGCAAAGCTGAATCCTCCAGACCAGCAAACTGCCAAAACATCTGTTTTTATAGAGGTCTGCTCCTCTGCTGATGATCATCGAGGGTTGATGATTAGTAACAACTGGCTGCAGCTTACCCTCTTTAACCCTGAGGGAGCAACATTTTACGTTTTTTTTGTTTGTTTTTTTACTTTAATATATATATATATATATATATATATATATATATATATATATATAT
>JAOWBL010005071.1:0-10534 GCA_028564865.1 Zenarchopterus dispar | reverse complement strand
TATATTGTGTTTAACTACCCCTGTATTGTATTTTCATGACTACTATGTCAGATTTCGTTTAAGGGTAATTTGGTTTATTTATGTGCTATATTGGAAGGTGGTACAAGGTAAGAGGTAAACCAATTAAGGTGATTAGTTTTTCATTTTCTTTTATTTTCTTTTTCTTCTTTCATATTATATATTAACTCACTAAATCAGGCAAGGCCTGAGTGTCTTTAGCTCATTAACAGACGAATGTTTGTGTGAGCAGCCTCGTTTTTTTAAATGAATAACCTTGCCCCTTGTTTCAAGCGGTACATTTAATTTTAAGATTGGTTTCATTATTGCTTATTTAAGTCAAAACAGTAAAACAAAACAGCTGTTAGATCCCTGGATTTCTAAAAATCTACTTTGACCATAGGATAATTTTTATCAATCGAGTTCTAGATAAATCTGAATTTTATGTTCTGTAACCCTGTACAATAACGTTTAGGATCATAATTAAAACACATGTATACTGTGGGATTACCCTGTAAAAATCACACTTTAGTTCATTTCTTAATATACCAAAATTTAAAAAAATAAAACCTTCCTTACTATCTTAAGAAGCTTCTAGATTAGAGTTAACATTTAATAAAAATGAAGCCACTCACTGACTTTAACCCTGTTATATAAAAACACCTGGATGTACTTTAAACTGATGCAGGTTACTACTGGTTCACTTTATTAAAAGAAATCAGATTTTTGGACAGCAGTAGTTTTTTAAGCGTCAAATATTTTAACACCCAATCATTGCTATTCGTGTGTGCATGTGTGTGTGTGTGCCCGTGTGTGTGTGTACGTTCTTATATTTGTATCTTCTAAACTCACATAAATTCCATCCTTTCAGTCCGTAATTGTAACTTGGAGCGTGCAAGAGTCCGAGCAGGGATAATGCATCAGAGTCAGTAACCGATCCAACATTTGGATCTTAGTTGTTTATCTTGTTTGTTGGCAGTGCGATTCGCTTTCTCTGGGTACGATTAATTCCACCTCCTTTTCTCATCTCTGGTCCTCCTCTTCTCCACCCACTTTAACCATGTTGGCAACAACTGTGACAGGTGCAGAAAGCAGGAGAGTGTTCCTCCCAATTTATTCTGACATCCCAGCATGCAGGCCTGAGTGACGTGGCTTCATTTGTATTTTCTGTTTGATTTAAAATTATGTTTAACTTACCAAATGTTGTTTTCAGCACTGAAATTGCATTTCAGCTTTTACCCATTAGCCAGAATGTACCCGTTTTACATAGTTTGCCATTTTTGAATTATGGTCATTTCATCAGTAGCTATAGTAAACAACTGTTGATTAAGGTAAGAGTAGTTTTTTATCTGTTTGTTTGTTTGTTTTGTTTTGTTTTGTGGAGGGGGCCTGGTGAGAATTTCAGTCATTTTCAAAGTGATTTAGTTCCTTGATGTCTCTGGTTGAGAAGAAAGGAAATCATGGTTTGAGTCATTGTGTGTATTCATGAACTTGAGCTGTTTATTGTGTTGTCTTGTGTTGCTTACTGTCAAGACTTGAGTCATTTCACTCTGACAGCAGCTGTAGAAAGAAACTGACACACATTTTAAAATCCTTTCTTTTATGCATTCAGAATGACAACATTTTACAGCATGCATTTCAACATCTGCACTTTAACGTTACTGAATGACTCGAAAGCACAAAAGCTTTCCATTTTGGGTTAAAACATCTATCTGAATTGCACTTTCCACTACACCTAAAAGGAACGCACGAGTCATGATGAAAACTTAAAAATCTTGAGTGCTCTACATTTATCATCCCCTGATACTGTAGATCAGAATTACTCTCAAAGATGAAAAGCTGTCAGTCAAGATATTTCAAATCCTCTTTTCCTCACTCATTCCAAAAGTGCATCTGTGTTCAGAAACACGTGTGTGTGTGTGTGTGTGTATGCTTTTGTGACCTTAGGAGGACCGTACTTTGAATTTGAATGAGTTTGTTATCTCTAACTTTTGAGTGTTTTGGCAGTTGTTTTATCTCGCATAATGGTACAGTAACAGTTAAATTGTAATTCAAATTTTATTGTACAGTAGCATTTTACAACAAAATTCCTGTCAGAGCACTTTTCAGAGAAAGCACTGAAGTTCAATCAGCTCAAGTCCAATCAAATACAGTCCAGTTTAGTCCACTTATAATTAAATTGTATTCAAATCAAATCAAATCCAGTTTGTTAACTTCATCTATATTCTAGTTGAATATAATTGCACGCTGTTGTGGCATGGGGTTTTTCATATGTGCGTGCAGTCAGATGGCTCAGAGACTGCGTGCACTGCAGGATGCAGCAGGGGTTCATTACATTTGCTCAATTAGGTTTTTAAAACAGTCAGATTTTTCCAATACAAAGCAGTCCATGAATTTAAAATGCACACACGAATGCGCATGTATTTGCATATGACGAGAGGTGAGCGTGTTATTGTGTGCTTGTGTTTTCCTCTGATTAATACTTCCTATTCATCTGTCTCCCTTCAGCTTCTCAGTGGACCAAGGAGCCTCTGCAGCAGGAAAGGTGAGATTCGATAATAATTAAGTCTTTGTATGTATGCATCCAACATACGTTTGCGTGATTCTCAAGGGGAGTGATTATCTCTCTGGGTGTCCAATTTCCCGTTGATTGCGCCGCCAGACGTGCAGGAGAGATGACATTGATAACACTGGTCACCCTTGCTGTTCTGAAGGAACAAGACACGCTAATCTCACCCACTGCACTCCCTGTGCTTTCATTTCCAGGCTTGTGAATGCTTAACATGTCCTTGCAGACTACAAATCATAAGCCTTAATATTGTTGTGGTAAATCATTGGTAGGCACAGCCCAATCTGTGCTTTTGCATTTTGGAGTTTTCGCCATTTACTCAACATATAGTGTTGTTTTCTTGTGCTAACATCCCTGTAATTTGGGGCATTTACTTATTTATTTATTTTAATAACCTTTCGACAATCCACTCAGTTTTAAAATCGAAGAGTTTAAAATGATGGTGGTTCACTTACATGGCGCTCATATTTTGGCTCTTGACAGACCTTTTACATTTCAGATCTGGTAATTGATCTTTCCAGTAGTGGAGGGAGCAGTACTATAGTCATTTGATTTTTGGGGTAGTGGGTGAGTGTGTTCTAGGCTTTCAGCACTGTGGCTCAGAGCGGCACAGTAATAAATCGAGAAAGCACTTCAAGTTCAGATTTGGGCTAATAAGACCACTTGGGATTTAAAGGGGACATATTATGAAAAAAAAACGACTTTTCTGGGTTTGAGAGAATATATTTTGGTGTATGAAGTCACTATCAACTCAAAAACTCTGGGAAAGAAAATAAAACACGCCATGTCAGTTTGTTTGAAAATATGTCATTCAGAGTTGGAGGGGATTGGTATGTCAGACACAGCCCAGAGCCGAATTATCCAGCCTTCCTGTCTTTGTGTCCAGCTTCAGCTTAAAATCATGCTGCTTTACTGTAGCTAGGATTTGTTTCCCTCTTCTCTTTTGCTTTGCTATGGACCAGACGTTATGTAGTTCTCAGACATGAAAAAAAGATATTACGCCTCATCAGTAGGGATGCACCGATTCTATTTTTTCAGTCATAATTCAGTACCTAGGCTTCCCATATCAGCCGCTATTGATCTGGTGTCATTGATGTGTGGAAGATGCTGGAAGCATCAGTCAAACCGTGTCATCAGTTGGCATCAACATCACTGTCCTAAATTTGTCAAATAATTTCTAACACAGTGCTGCACAAATGACATAAATATAAATGTACCAAATTGTTATGTATTATCTCAAGCTGCTGCAGCCCTACCTGGAAGTATCTTTTATTTCTCTTTTCTTTTCTTTGTTTAACAGAATTACAATGTGATTTTAGAGAAGTCACTGCTGTCTCTGTAGGAGTGTGTTATCTCTCGTGCATTTTATAACTAGTTGTTATGAAAAGAGATGTGTATTTATAGTTTTAAAACAGTCTTAGAACATTTGGCCATAGTGTATCACAGTGTCCTTTAAGGTAATAGATTGTCCCAGTTGTGTTTTATATTTTACCCTCTAGGCTAAAGTGGTGGAGTGTACTTTTTACATAAAATCTAAAATCAATGCAGATATGGCGTTATAACTTTTTACCATAAAACCGCGATGCATTCACTCACCACAAAGTGTACCTCCACTGACTTCGCCGACTTTGACTGTGACTTTGCAAAGAAAGAGAGAGTTTGTGGGAGGGCTCAAATAAAAGGAAAGTTGGAAGAGACAGCAGCTGACGACAGCGAAAGAGAAAGGTGAGAAGGAGAGCTCACTTTTCATTATGGAAGCCCTGATGGACAGTCTTCCCCTGACAGTGCAGAGAGGCCATACAGCGTCGCTGTAAGAATGGATAAAGTGAAGTTTCAGGTGAGAGACTTTGAGAAGAAGAGGAACACATTTCCACCAGACCTGGGCCTGATGAGACCCTTATAGACTTTGTTCTGCTGTGCTGGCCGCACTACACGCCATTGTTGTGTGATTATTCCCTCTTTTATAAAAGCTTTCAGTCTCAGACTGCAAAGCTAAGATGTATTATTTAAAAGAACTCTTCACTGACCAGGAACCAATCTTTCTATTATTTTTTGCTTTGCAAATGTCATTTAGAAACTTTTGGTACATCAACCATACTGCTGGTGAAGTTGGACTATGACCGGACTAGATGACGAGAATCAGAAATGCTGCTATAATGCCTTTTCTTCATTGTTACAGAAATGCATCTTTTTCTTCTTCTTTTTTTTTTTTCTTTAACCAGTTTTGTGAAATCGTATCTGTCTGGCACATTAGAGCTGTTTTGCAGTTTACTGTGAAATTGAGGTGATGTGACAAAAGTACAAGTCTGGATTTGAGATGAAGCAGCCGACTGATTTTTCTGCAAACTGAATTGAGAGACCACCAGTGTTTTTACAGCTTTTCATATCAGCTGAAACAGGCTTTCAGAAAAGTTATAGTAGGAATTTAATGCAAAAAAAAAAAAAAAAAAAATTTCAAGAACTTTAAAGTTACAATGTTTCACAATAACAATGTACTTATATTTAAAAAAAAACTGTCTTTCAATGACAAAATTCAAGGGCTTTGCTTTATGTATATGTATATGTGTGCGTGTGTGTGTGTGCGTGTGTGTGTGTGTGTTTATGTGAGCTATTTCCAGATTGGTATAGAAGAGCTAAACTCATCTACAGAGAGCAAAACCGCCACCCATCGGACATATAACAATGCTAATAGTAGTCTGTCACTCCATCAAGAAAGGAAATTAGAATAAGTGAGTTTTCTTTTCTTTGTTAACCATCGTGCTTGAAATATTTGAGTGTCCATCTGCTTTTCATATTTTATGTATAAGCTTTTAGTTGCTGAAATGTAAAATCACAAAGCCGTCATACTATCAGGGCTCAGTTTGTACAGCTGCTCTAGAAATCCCTGAGACGCTTCTGAGGACACAGACCGCTTTCTGAGAAATTGGAGGTGAAAAAAAATATTTGAAATAAAACCACAATTTTGATAAGGAAGTAAACAAGCCAGGAATAAGCAGTACCTGCTGCAGTACATGCAGATGAAATGGCTCCTCTGTGCACACATGATAATGTGTCTGGGGGCATTAAAAGTAAGATGCATTACAGCGGGGCTTTGGGGCTCAGCAGAAAGCAAGAAGGTGATAATTCACAGCTCTGCAGCTCATCTGGGTGAGCCAGCCAGCCCCTGTTTGTTGACCCCCATTGCTATGACCTCACACTGTGTCAGCATCCCTCTTAGATTGATCTTCTGGTGATTGTGCAGCTTCAACAAGCAAAGAGGTTTGTTTTCTTTGCTTCTCTAACTTTGTCAGCTGCTTGTAGACTCTTAATCCCAGTGGTAGCAATACCCTTCATTCCACACAAACCCCACTCCTGCAGTCCTGCAGCCAAAAGGCCAAGAGAGCTGAGCTAATTAATTAAGGATGGGTCACACAGTAATTCTCAGTCATTAGTTTTTCTTTGACCCCCGGTGGAAAGTAAAATGCTGTGGCTTAAGGAAATGGTGGAAAAACTGTTTATTCAAAACCATTTAAACATTAATTTCAAAATTCTATTAGTGATTGTCATCTGGCTATATTTTATGACTATTATGAATTTAAATGAATTTGTTATTTCTCTTTAAAAGTAAATTATTTCTGATAAAAAAAGTAAAAACAAACATCTTTCAAAAAAGTTAAATTAGGCCTAAAGTCAAACTTTTTCCAAATACTGTAATAAAAGTATGAACTAACAAATGTCCCTCTCAGTTTTTAATAGAATCTCCCTATAACGGAGATTTGAATGTAAATAGACGGCTATTGCACAAATATCCATGGTATGGGTTCTATCCAATTTTTAACTCTTCCCCATAAAAACTGCCGCTATCACAGCAATCGTGCACTTTCGGAAACAGTGCTCGAGTATAGTTTCAAGACCAGTAAATCCTGAGTGTTAGGCCGTCCTCCTATTGCACAGATGCACGCGGATCCGTTCAAGACAACTGCAGCAACAATCTAAAGAACATTGATGAAATACGTTTACTCCCACCCCACCATTGACTCAGCCAAAAAGCAGAAAGCACATTAACTGCTGAATCGAGCCGAGGAGCAATATAAATAATATAACAGAAGGTCTGAAGAAGATTTATTGAGCTTGTAAAAGCCATGTTAAGCGCAGCAAGTTCACTTGGGCACAATCTAAATAACCCACCCCAGCAGGAAGTTTGTGGTCAAAACAAGACTTCTTCCTTTCTTTTGAATTGTGGTTTTATGAATTTGAAGACTTTTTCTTTACTTTATTTCTTTTTTTTTTCAATGAATCATGCCAAAATGCTGGATCTGATTGAAATCATGAATGATCACAGCAGATCTGTGTGCCCCCTCTAAAGTATTCATCACTTTACTTATTTAGCTTTCATGGTGAATCAAGAACAATGTATTACATTTTATTTTCTCATATGTAGCTGGCTCTCCTTGTCAAACTTCGCCTTTAAGAAAAAAAAAAGAGGTTTGGTTCCAAGTCCTGCCTGGGGAGCCTTGCAGGATCAATACCGTTACTGCAGCCTCTCACCACGGTCTCTTTAGTGTTCCTAGCAATTAACTTAGCTCTCGATCTTACTTTAGTCAAAGTGTTTAAGCATTAGTCAATGTTTTTAAGCATTTGTTTCCTATTTTATTATGTTCTTTATTGTGTTTCATGCTTGCACATGACCGTGGAATGCGTTCAGCAGTATACCTAGTTGATGATCTTATATACGGGGCAGGAGAGTGGTTCAGTTAGGGGCTGACGTGGTGATTTAGTAAGCGTTTGTTATACGTGCACAAGTGTTTGATTTTGGTCATTTGTCTCAGGTGCAGCTTGTCAATGTAGACATAAGCTGTGCCCAGTAAGACTTTAACTACTTGTAATGTGCTTTTCCCAAACAGCCCTTAAGATTACCAATACTGAGTTTTACAAAAGATGCAAACAAAGAAAAAAATATTGCATTTGTGGGAACCATACATGGTAGGAACGATTGTTGGTTCCTTTGAACTCTCTCTGCCGTCTATGTCTAAACACAGTTTTCACATGTGCAGTGTGCCTTTTGAAATTTTCTTTACAAGCTTTACAGGCTGTGTCTTAAAATGCAAATATCAGTAACATTGGATCAAGGTGAATTGCATCGTATACAATAACCTTCCTTCCAGGTCTGATCCTGATAGCCTGTATGGTCCTGTCAATTCAGTCAGCGATATTGAAAATACAGCCAAGTACATATGGCCTGAGGGGCTGCAAATCTTTCAGGATATACTTTGGCAAGCAGCTCTGTGACAGTCGACTCAGTTGGTTTTGTTTTTTAACCCTTTTCTTGCAATGCATGTGGCCACCGTCTGACTTCTGTAAAAGCCATGACGACCAAGTGACTGACAGGACCCGTATGATGTTTAAAACCATAAAGCAGAAGTGTTTAAAACAAGTTAGTGTGAAAATGAGTTAATAGCTTCAGAGCTGTTTTTACAGGATTTGACTAACATGAAGAGGTCAGGACAGGGACATGACATTTTGAGGACATCAAAGTGGATTCTCTGCAGAAGCAGATATTTTTACAACATTCTGTGAGGTGGTTTGGTAGGATTTTATTCTCCCTACAGCTGAGTTTGGGAACCTCGGGGCAATGTTCGAGTTCAGACTGTGTAGTCTGTCTGTAGCTCACTGTCTTGGCTGACTATAATTGCTGAGAATGAGTGTCATCTGGATCCATTATTGATCATATCTATTAAGTGCAGACTTCACCACTAAAGGCAATATGTATATACTTCATAGTCATAGCATATTTTGACGTTTGATACTTTTAATGTAAAAGATAAAGCACTTGGAAAATTTTGTTTGCATTTACAGAATTTCTCAAGAATGATAAAACAGATCTTCAGTTCAACGACAAATAAGTAACATTTTCGGTAGTTATTAACTTTGTCAGCATTGTGTGCCCTCTCTCAGTGATTAGTGGCTTTAAATTGAAATCAGTAGGGTTACCAGTTTAATCCATCAGCTCCTCTGAATAAACTGTCATGAATGCTACACTGTGTTCTGCTAAAACAATGTTTACCGGTAATTAAAGAAGAAAAATAACTAAAAAAACAGTCACAAATGCTGAAGACTGACTTTTCAGTCATAACAATGTGTTATCTTTATTTGTATGTTTGCTCAGCATTTATATTTTGGAGTCTGTTTAAGTTGAATGAAAGAATTAAAACTGAGGCTCTTTGACTGAAGGAATTTCCATTCAGTTATTAAACATTGCCTAAATTCAGTTTTCATTCACTAAAGTTACCTGACTCAATAAAATCAGAACCATTTTTTTATATATATATAAAGAAAGCTTCTTAAATGGACATGCCAAATGAAATTAGGCAGCAGTAATGTGAATGTGTAAGGAATTTGGCTGCTTATGTTGAGTCAATGTCAAATGTAAAATAAGTGTTATCAGTCAATGCTGGCAGAGATGTTTTGTGATTTGAGGTAATCAAAAGGTCAAGTTCTTTCCTGCAGCTTTACATATATCAGCCAGGCCTCTTTTCAGATCAGTCAAAGGTATGGATTTGGTTGCTAATATTTTACTTTCTGATGCATGAAAGATTTTTGCTGACTCGGCGGCTTTCTGAGAAAATAACACACACTAACCCACGCACCCACACACACACAGAGAGACAGATTTAGACAACAGGGAATCTATAGCACTGCCTATCCCATCAGTGAAGTCCATTAGCAGACCTACGCTGAGTTAAGAGCACAGTAGTCGATTTGACTTCCTGACATGTGTGCAGAATGAAAATAAGGCTGTTTCGAGCCCTGTCATCAAACGGTGGACTAGACCTGCAAGTTTCATTGTGTGCACTGCCAGCTGTTGTTGTAAATATGTCTGCTTTGCAAAGACCCCAATAAAGTTAACATGTACAGCTGACCTTTTTGTCAGATGGGAGTTGCTGAAGGAAGTGATAAACTAATTAACCGGATGCGTCTGAAGCTGTAATATTGCAACATGAACAAAGTGCTCTTGTTCTATTGGCTTCAAGTTTTAATACTAAGATCACTTTTGCAAGGACAGACATGATCAGTGGCACCACTATGTAGTATATGATACTAAATCATACTAGTTAGTTTAATAGTACTGGCTTGTCAAATATGACATTAACAGTTTTGGATCACATTGTTTCTGGATTGATATATTAAGAAAATCTTCATGCAGTGAAGGTAGGACTTTCGTACAAGAATCTAGTACTGTTCTCCAAGAAAAACATCCAGGATGGACTGAAATTCTGCAGAAAATACTAAAACAGGACAGCTCAAGACTGGTACAAAGTTATTTTCTCAAATGAAGCCCCCTTCCAACTACCCTGGAAATGCAGGGAATTGATTGTCTGCAGAAGAATAGATGAACATTCTCATGAGTCCTGTATCATGCCAATAGTGAAACATCCCGGCACCATCCAAGCTGGAAGTGTGTTCTCGTTTATAGGACTGGGTTCACTTACAATACCCTAAATAAACTTCCATGATTAAAGAATGGTCTCCAACTGTCCTCCGAGAGCATTTCTTCTCAACAACACAGAAGTAATTTGATGTAACACCCCATCACAAGTGAAAGTAAAGTGCCTCAGATCACAGCACCGAAATTTTTGATTCGTGGCTAGCAAACCCCTCCCCTCATCTTCGTTCCACTGAAATCTGTAGTCAGTCCTCAAAAAGCTCATAGGCATTTGAAAACTGCTAATTATGATCAACACAGGTAAATAATTCCAGCAACAATGTAGTTCAATCACTTATTTTCCCAGAAATTGATATCAGTCATCCCATGGCAAATTTGAATGAAGCTCTGGAAGAAAGATGACATAACAGAGAGAGGGTGGACATATATATGTATATATATATATATATATATATATACATATATATATACCTATATATATGTATATATATGTATATATATATATATATATATATATATATATATATATATATATATATGTCTAC
>JAOWBL010005070.1:0-10534 GCA_028564865.1 Zenarchopterus dispar | reverse complement strand
CATTGGATTGTTGGGATTTTCCATGTAACACTGTTTTATCTTTACCCTACAGTGTGAAGCGCCTCGAGGCGACTTTTGTTGTGGATTGGTGCTATATAAATAAAATTGAATTGAATTGAAATATATATATACTGAGCCAACTTTGTCCCAAAATGTTTTGTGAAACATATGTTTTTTTTGTTGTTGTTGTTGTTTTTTTTTTACAATCCACATGCTAATGGAGATATTTTCTTCTGCATGATGAACTACTTGATGTCTTGTCTTTCAGTGACATGTGCCGGAAGGACAAGGGCTGTGACTATTTCTTCAACTTGGACATTGAAGTTGTCTTAAAGAATGAGAACATTCTTAAAATCCTCATCGAACAAAACCTGTAAGTACATATATGAATATTGACTTATCAATAGTGATCACGTTTGTCTGGATGTATTTGGACTGCTGCTGTCACACTCATGTTTAGTAAATAACTTTGTTTCTAATGCAATTTCAGATTGAAGCAGTTTGCTCACATTAGTGACGTGCTGACTAACGTGTCTGAAATTGTTCTGTAGTTCTGTTGTGGCACCGATGATCACTCGAATCGGACGATTGTGGAGTAACTTTTGGGGAGCTCTTGGTGCAGATGGCTACTACGCAAGATCTGAGGATTATGTGGACATTGTCCAGGGACGGAGAGTGTAGGTTAAGTGTTCCTCAAAGATGAGTGATAACAATTAATTCAATCCAATTTTATTTTTGTAACGTCCATAACAATACAAGTTGTCCCTAGGTGTTTTCCATTACATTACAGAAGTGGTTCCTTAACTTTTTGTTAAGGACTTTTTGTTAACATTTTTTTTAATTAAAAAAAAAAAAGTTGGAAAATGGTCAAAATGTAGAAAACTACAATAAATTACAGGTTGCATTAAAATAAACAACAATCTCTTTTAAATAACAAAAACAAACAACATTTACAGTGTAATCATTTCAAGTGTAACTGTTGATATTTATTGTGTAACATTATTGCTGTCAGTGTAATTATGTTCAGTAAAAACAGTTTTTTAAATTTTTTTTTACTGGGTATCTATTCAACATTGATATCAATACGCATTTCAAAAAATGCTTCACTGTGCAAAATGTGTTTTTAAAAAAAGAAAATTCACTGAGAGGAAATTAAAAAAAAAAGAAATCTAGCTTCTATTCCTTTCCATTTTTGACATAGGAGTCCCGTCAAAAACTTGTCCATTATACAACAGTGACCAAGCATTTATTTTGTTATGCTGTCTTACAAACCTGGTAAATATGCTGTTTAAATAAGAACTCTGTTATAAAAAGGCAGATATCACTGCTGAAGTCTAGCCTCTTGTGGAAACCTTGTTTGCCCTTGTTTTTTTTCTTCATTATTTTTCTCTTGATTTCGGATTTTTATCAGTTGTCAAAGAGTGAGTTTGGTTGCAGGGGTGTGTGGAATGTCCCGTATGTGTCCAGCGTGTACTTGCTGAAGGCCAGCCTTCTCCGATCAGAGCTGAAGGACTATGAGATGTTCACGTCACACAACCTGGACCCTGACATGGCTTACTGCCAAAATGTCCGGGACAAGGTCAGTAAGAGGCCAAAAACAAGTCCAAATGGACTAATGTAAAATCTCATAAAAACGTCTTTTTTACATTTGACCTGCAACTCTTTCCTTTAGGGAATCTTCATGTATGTGTCCAACATGCACACGTTTGGTCGCATCCTGTCAACAGAAAACTACCAGACTGGTCATCTGCATAATGACCTGTGGCAGATCTTTGAAAACCCAGTGGTGAGACAGTTTCAATAACACCCAACACTATCTGCTGCACGTTTCAGTACAACACACTGTTACTAGCAGTTGTGATATAGTCCTAGGATAAGAGGCTCTACCTCCTGCAGCCGGCGCTGCATTAGCCAACTCTTCTAATGTTGGTGAAACCAGCCACACAGCTCAGTTTCAAGACAGGCAGTAACAGCACTCATATTTACTCCGTCCACCGCTTGTTAAATAGGAAATCTTCAACCAGGAAAAATAACAGGGTTTAATCTAAAAACGCCTTTGTTTGTAGTAAACGAGGTACTTCAGAAGCTCTTGTCTCTTCTTTATTGTCACCTGTTCTGGCAATTCTAATAACTGCACACAGAGGTTCTTTACCAAAACACAACTACAGTGAGCTCTAAGTTTTAATATTTTATTTTTGGTTGCAATGAGAGTCAGCTGTACAGCATGGTAAGCGAGCCAGTTGAGTTTGAGAGACACAGAAGCTCATGAGCTTTTATAACCGAAAGGGTGAAGGGGGAGTAGGAAAATCGTAGATCAGGTAAAGAAGAATGCTCAATACGAGGGTTTATTACCTGAAAGGAAAAGGAGGTAGGGGGATCAGATAAAGATGCTGTAAATAGATCAGATAAAGATGTCGTAAATAGCTTTGCTGTAAACTATTCTGTCTGCTTATTTACTGAGGATAGCAGATGTTTGCAGGTTAAAAATTCACAGGTTACAGTTCTGTTCCTCCCAGCCCAAAGTTATTCAAGACCTGTGTTTTCTCACACTAGCTAACACAACCCCCCTCATTGTGTGATCACGGGAGTTTTCCATTACACACCTTCTTCTCACCTGAATCCAAAGCTCTACTGCTTACAAGACCTGAACAGCAGGACTCACATGACACATATTAATTTATGCCCATCTCTCTCTCTCCCACTGCAGTTTTGGTGACAATGATCACAGTGATTTTTTTTTTTTTTTTTTAAATGACTTCTTATTTATCAATCACTTGCAGTTTTTCAAAAATGGCATCAGTCAAAAATGACAAACTATTTATTCTCATTTATGTAACTATCACTATACTGGTCTTTCAACTGTTAAAGTTTTACAGTCACTAATTTGCTGAAAAATTTCATCCTTGGCACGAGCAACCAGCAGGTTCTAGATTTCAAAGTCACACCAGTTTCTTGTCTTGTCTTTCTCTAAATGGTTCTGCTTCTGAATGAGTGCTCTTACACTTTTACATTTCAGTGACGTGTCACACAGTGACTGTCATTATTGATATCACTGTGCTCTCTGTTCACAACACACTCTGTGCTGAAGACTCGACACACTTTAAAGAATATTTACCATCGTTGCGGTGCCTGGAAATTCCTGGTTAACATACCCTAGGCAGTGTAACTGTAAGGGCTGTTGTTGCCTCCCCATGTCTACTCTGATGCTTTATATACATTCAGACAACCACCTAAAATGGCTAAATGAGAAAAGCTGAATGAGATACTTGTGCCATCAGTCTGAAAGAGTTAACACACTTTTTTTAACCCAATAAAAAGTCATAAGTCCAGAAATTGTTGCTGTATTAGTAAAGAGATGCTGTCGGCATCTCTGTTGTTCTGTTTCTAAAAAAGAATTAGTAATTTATTCAAACATGTAGCACCCTGGCAGCAGTCTTAAGGGTGTTGAAAATACAGTAAACAATAAAGCTCTACATCACACTTCAAAAGTAAGTGGAAAACCAGAGATGATGAAGGGAAACCAGTACCACACCATAAAATGCAATCAAGCAATCAAAACCAGCTGAACATACCAATACTTGTGTCAGAAGTTTAAAGCTGCATTTCAGATTTGAATTTTTTAGCTGCAGATTGTTTTCTAAACACATTTTAGAAAGTAGAATTTACACATTTGAGCTTCCTTTCTCCACTTCCAATGATTCCCACAAATCAAAACAAGAAAAACTTCCCGTCTGGTCAGACTTGAGTGTGAGGCCTTCATACAACACACCGTAGCATCTTTAAGACATTTGTCAGACCTTCTTGCATCACAGTGAGCTGCTTTCTTGGTGGCATGAGATCATAATCGTGTTCTTTTCTTTACATGGTGTGTTTCTTTCAGGACTGGCAGGAGCGCTATATTCATGAGAACTACAGCCGCATCATGAAAGACAAGCTGATAGAAACTGTGAGGGGCATCTGACTCACCCTGAGTCAGATGAAATCACTTACAAGTTTGATCTCATTGAAATGGAGAATAAAGTCAGTTGTGTGTAGTTTAACAGTGTTGTGTGCTTTCTGCTGCCCTCCAGCCTTGTCCAGATGTGTACTGGTTCCCAGTTTTCAGTGATGTTGCCAGCAACCACCTCGTTGAAGAAATGGAAAACTTTGGAAAATGGTCAGGAGGCGGCAATGTGGTGTGTGGTTGGACTTGTATACATGATCGCATTCTTGTGTTTCATATCAGAGCACTGATGCTAAAGCTTCTAGATGTTGATACTATTAATAATAGGGCATAAGGAAAGCCTCTTATTAATGTATTAATTATAAAATGTTTATTTATGGATGCATCGTCATTTATATGCTCTCGTTTGTCAGGATACCAGGATCCAAGGAGGCTATGAGAATGTCCCCACCATAGATATTCACATGAATCAAGTCAACTTTGAAAAAGAGTGGCAGAAGTTCCTACTGGAGTACATAGCTCCCATAACAGAGAGAATGTATCCAGGTTACTACACAAAGGTAGGACATCTGAACGGATCAATCTTATCAACTGAAATCTTGTCTCTTCATGTCTCATTGAAATGATTTATCTTCATTAGCTTCTTCTGCTGTGTTGGACAGTGGATGTTGCCGTGAAGTCTTAAACACATCAGCAAATGTTAGAGGAAAAAAAGGTCATATCCCCCTACTGAGATGATTGTTTTGTAGGGGCTTGGTCTGGGTCACATGGTTAGAAGTCCGTCTTTTACATATGTGAAGATTCCCAATGTGCTATCTTCAGGAACATCAAAGCATGTTTTTATGAAAAGGACAAAAAGGATGATTTCTGTTTTGTCGCTCTAAAAGCACATTTTTATTCAGTTTGTTCTCAGTTACAGTCATGTGCAAAAGTTAATACTCTTGTCTTTAAATCCATCTTATACAGTTTTAGCCAAATATAACCTCAGATAAATGACGATGTATAACCTTTTTTCATGGTGCCAGTATTTTTAACAAAAATGAAGCCAGGAGAGAAAACCATGTATGCTACTACAAATGTCCTCCATGATTCCGGCGCTTGTATGTCCACCTTTAGCAGCAGTAACTTGAAATAGTCGTTTCTTGTATGACTTTGAGTCTCTCACATTGTAATGCAGAGTTTTTGGTTTATTCTACCTCACCTCATGGAGACTTTTTTAGGGATTCAGTTATGCAAAGCTCTCTACAGCATTTCTTGGGTGTGGGTAAGTTGGTGGTTGATTCAGTGACTGCAGGGTGCCAATCATCACTCCTCCACTACCATGCTTGATGGTGGGTCAGAGCTGTTTGTTCTCAAATGCTGTATTTAGTTTTGGCCAAACATAATACTTTGTATTAAGGCTTAAGAACTTTGCTTTGGTCTCAGGACATTTTTTTAGAAGTCTTCAGAGGAGCAACCGGTCCAAACAAACCGTACTTATTCAGTCAAGTTGTTCTTTTTTACTCCTAGTTGTGCTGCAATGAACTTGAACATTTAACATGCTCAGTAAGGCCGGTCTGCTCTGAGACATAGCACTGGGGATTTAGTCCCTGAGCACCGCAAAATCTGATCTAGGAATAAATTTTCTGGGACATCCACTCGTAGGAAGATTGATAGTAAAATGTCTTGAATACTTTTGGCTTTGTAAATAATCTTACATCTTAAAAAAAATCCAAACTCTGAAACTGTTCAGAAATGGATTAATCTGCAGCAAACATTGCTCCTGTAAGACAATTGCTTATCTCTTTCCCTTTCAGCATTGTGTTAATACATGCAACCATTTGACTGTTCTGTAGAAGATTATTAGAAACAGAAGGAGTGGTTTCGGCAAGTAAGCCTGTTGTGTTGATAAAGGGAACAGGAGAGGCTTGTTGTTACAAATCTAAAATATATCCACCTTTACCCCAGACTGGGAGCACCAACATCCCCCGTATGCTGAAACTCTGCACATGCATTTTTCAGATCTGATAAACATTTACTGTCAGCAAAGAGGAATATGCATTTCATCATGATGTTAGTGTATTTTTATTTTTTTTTTTTACTAACAAATTCAAGATAATGAGTCTTTAACAGCTTTCTGCTGACTGAACTGATGGAACTGCAGACATGCATAGACACGTGCAGGACTGACTTCTGACGAGCAAAGACAGAGTTCCCCGTGGATTATCTCTTTCTTTCTCTCTTTTAAACAAATGTATATTGTCATCAACCAAATGCACCAGAAAATGTGGTTAAAAATTTAATTGTGTGTTTGACAAACTTATGTTAAGTGATTAATTGAATTACAAAGCAAATGTTTGGCAACCTAGTAACATTAAAATGGTAATTAGAGATCTAGTTACCTTCAGCAGTGATGATGATAAACTCATGTCAAAATATTCTGTACAATAAGAAATTATTGAAAAGTTAGAAGATGCTTTACCTGTAGTGGTTCCTGTTCGGGTGGAAGATTACTTTAACAATGTTATAACGTCTTTTCTACATTGTTGATTTATTTTCTTTAAACACTGACTATGTTTACATGGACAACAATAATCTGATTCAGCCTATATTCCAATTAAAGCCTTAACATGAATTTGTTTTCAGAATATTCAACTAATAAAAACAGACCAAAGTTTGATTAGTGTAGTTTACATTACTAGGGTTGCCAGTTCCGCATTTTTGAAGCAACTTACAACTTCTTATTTTGTGAAGTTGGTTTAAAATTTATCATATTATATCTTTTCTTTTTCTTGAGTAGAAACTCTACACTTGGCATCGACCTGACCGTGCACAACATGTTTGGGAGCTGGAAGAAACATAAATAACTGCAGCAGGTGGCAGTTCATTATGTAGGGAGAGTTAAATCGCACACACTGTACTCTACCTACTGTGCACACCACACATTCTTCCTTTAAATAACACGTGACATTTACGACCGACTCTGTCGTAAGACAAATAATAGTCTCACTCCCACCACCACACTCTCTCTCTCTTTCTCTCTCTCTCTCTCTCTCTCTATCTGTCCCCTCCCTGATCTGACACTGACCTATCTTGACTTTAAACTTTACATTTTAGTAATTAATTTCCTAATTTTAAAACTATATAAGTTTAATTCAGTTTTGTGTGGCAAGTAGTCTTTGAGTTGAAGGCCTTCACGTCTCTTTCTGTTTTTCTCATTAATAGGAAAAATAAAACAAATTAACATGATTTTGGTTTTGCTTATTTTTTACAAGATCTGGGATAACTACACCTCATGTTTACCATTCTCTCTAGAAAACTAAATAACACACACACACACACACACACACACACACACACACACACACACACACACACACACACACACACACACACACAAAGAAACAAGTTCACCAGTCTAATAATACCTGAGTGTTTCTGATCATGCTAGATTAATTTAATTAATAGTATTAATTTTCCTTTGGAAATTAATCAAGTATTTCAATTTCAAGTAATCAAGAATTAAACTTCAAGTGAAGCTTCAGTTCTCTCCTTGTAAATAGACGCCAACAGATACACTTTTTACATCAACAGGCCACTGTACTGTCATTCTGCCACTTTTTTATCCCTAAGGAAAGAGCCCAGCAGTATTGAATGAGGAGAAGATGTAAAGACTAGTAGTAAAGAATTGTCTTCATGGAATTTACTGAAACAAAAACTCAGATTTCAATTAAAGTATTTACAGGTCTTCATAATGTGACTATGATCAGCATACTCCACCTACTGTAGTATGATTTATTGCTTACTCTGATTATGACCTTAATTAGATTTGGGTTGTTGTTTCCATGGCACTTTCTTAATCAGAGTATTCCTTTAATCTAAATATAATCAGAGTATGGTGGTACATGTAAATATAGTCACAATGAACTCACTAAATAACATCCAAACAATGGTTAGTTGTATTTCCATCTAACCATCAGGTGATTTTGAAGCAAACTTCATATTTTTGAATGTAGCCAAACACACTGTTTTGAATAAACCAAGTTTGTTGTGTGGTGGACAGTATTTTGTTTGACATGTAAAAAAAAAAAAAAATACAGAGTAGTAGATAGTAAGTACAAACTAAATCTGGACGATCAAAACACTCATTTTGGTCCATTAAGCCTCTTTTTCTACCTCTAAGTCAGAATAGAGGCGTTTGTGACCAAACCCACGGATTCAGAACAATTTCTTGTGATCCACTATTTGTAGATAACATCTAGTTACAAACAATTCATTTTCTTTTATAAAGGAGCCAATTAGTTGGTTATTAGGTAATTTGATGACTAACAACTTTGATTTGGGACTTTTCAAGTTAAAAAAAACTGAAACAACTTTGCAGAGACTGAGGACTTTGAAGTAAACATGATTTTATTTGTACTTGATGATGTTGTAATTCCTCCTGATGTTTCCTTTGTCTGACTAGCATGTCTTCTCTCATCAGTGCTCCAATCCCTTGAGCTTTGTGGTGAGGTACAAACCTAATGAGCAGCCCCTGCTCGAGCCTCACCACGACGCCTCCACATTCACTATTAACGTAGCTCTCAACAGCAAAGATGTTGACTACCAGGTAAATGGAGGAGTGCTGGCAGGTAGTACAAGCCTCAGGACCTGATGATGCAGGTGATCTGCAGCTCTGTCTCTCTCTGCTTCTCTGCTTCATCTGTGGGAGTGAATGCTAGACGCTTGTCTTCCCTGAGCAGGAGCCAGGAGGGCATCGCTGCGTACGGTGCCACGCTGTACGGCGCCACGCCGGCAGTCTCTGTGCGAATGCTTGCATGACCCCTGTCTGTCTCTGTGTTTACAGGCTCACTTTGACTTGGCCTTTGTAGTTAGATATAAACCAGATGAGCAACCCTCTTTGAGGCCACACCATGACGCCTCCACTTTCACTATAAACATTGCGCTCAATCAAGTGGGCCTTGATTACCAGGTGAGTGATCAGAGCTGCCAGAAACCTGCTTTCATTTGTTTTTGGACAGTAATAATCTGACAGTTCAGTCTGAGCTGGTTCACTAAAATACTTGTAGGGAATAAATCACAAAACTAGTGTAACTCCAAATATTTTTACCTACACAGTTTACATCTAAAGCAAATCATTGAAGAGTGCTTTTAGGAGTCTTCTCTCTGTGGAAGCAAAACTATCCAAAAAAAAAAAAAGTAGATTAGAATTATGTGTTATTCCTGCAAAGCTTTTAAAATCTGTTCTCAAGTTATAAACAGAAAAATGTAGATTCAGTTTCAGAAACTTAATCCCCAGATCCCCAGGTTTTCAGTATAGTATAGAAATATAATAACACAGAAAAGTAATGAACAGGAAAATCAGTGTGATAAATATTAAATCTCAAAGTGCAAAGAGTAACTAACTTGGTGATGCATGATGCTGAAAATAGTGTAATGTACTTGTGGCATGTGCCTGTTCGTTCTCAGTGTTTCCATTGTGTGTTTGTGAGTCTGTCATCTTTGCATGACCCACGAAGCTGAAGCAGGACTCTGTTCTTATTGTTGCTTCCATATTGTTTCCCTGCATCTGCAATAAACTGGGCTGAAAAGTCAGTCATTTAGTCCACAGAAGAAGAAGCTGAAGCTGGTGTATAGATGTACCACTATGTAGAAACTGTTTCCAACAATGTTCAGATACTGTTTTTTTTTTTATATAAAAAAAAGCAACTTAAGTCTCTTTCCAGATCATTCAAATACTTTATTCAATATTATACAGTTAAGATGCATCAAAGGTGGTAATTCAGGTTTTTCTTTCTTAGTTGGTGAAACATTTCAACTCATTTTGATTTAAATGCCAGCACGAATTTGTTCAGGAGCTTCTTCATTCTTCATGATAACATCAGGGGTAAAAGTAAGCCAAAACAGTACAGAATTGAGTTCCAGTAAAAGGTGAGTCGATGGGACACTATTCCAGTAAGAGAAGAGAGCAGCAGACTCTCCAGAAGCCACATCCAAAACCATGACTTTCACCAAGAACACACATGCTAACATTAAAGCTTTTTAAACAGCATATTGTGTTTATTCACAGCTTTTAAGCTCAAATGATTGATTTAATGTGATCTTCTATCATATCACATCTAGACACTGTTTAGCACCAGCTTGTTGGGTTAGGGTTACAGGACTTTTCTGTAACAGAAAATAGACGTTTAAAAATCCCCGAATCCCAGTCATCAGCACATTCAGATTTACAGTTGTGTTCAAAATAATAGCAGTCCAACATGACTAACCAAATCAATCAGTGTTTTTGGTATAAATCATATTATTTCATGGCAAATAATTTACCAGTGCCTGTAGTAGAGTCCAGTGATCTCTATTACTGGATTGGACAGATCATATTAGCTAACGTTGAAGGCAACGTGCACATAGCGATGCCATTTTGAAGAGTGCTAGTTCACATGTAAACAAACAGCTGTCAATAGTATAAGCCTCAAATAAGCGTGTATTTTACCTTGTTCGTGATAAATAAATAGTCAACCTGATTCAACTTTGCATCACTGAAGCACTATGTGGTATAATATCTAAATATGACTAAACATGAAAATTACTACTTACTTGTGAAAGGAGATGCCC
>JAOWBL010005068.1:0-10535 GCA_028564865.1 Zenarchopterus dispar | reverse complement strand
GAATAAACGGACATATCTGAAAAAGGAATTTTAAGATAGTTCATGCACTCAAAGTAATGCCCGCTGCTGTGCTCATGTGGGGGGAAAAAAATCTTCTGGCTCATATGCTCCGTGAGTTATTTTCTGCCCTTTTTTTCTGCATCCCTGCTAACCTAGAAGGTATTCTGCTGCTTTTTGCCACTGCTGACAGCAACTAAAAAGCCCAACTGGAGCTGCAGTAAAAAAATCCTGAAGGCTCGGCATCTACACAGCTTTTTGTGTTGAGTTAGATGTTCACATCCCTCCCGTGGATCCAAAATCCCACTCAGTGAATCAATAGTAAAACGTGTGAATACAATTTTTTTTAAAGCATGAAAACCAAAGGATAGTAGTGGTGGCAGAGTCTCTGATTATTTTTTTTTTTTTTACAATCTTATAGTATTTTTTAAAAACGAGCTAATAGCAGATTAAAGAATATAAAACATGCATAATAAAGCTCCTGTAGGTAAAATCACTCACATCACTTCTTCCACACATACAAATATGCACACACAGGCTCCACACAATAGCGGTGCATCCTACTTGCTCAAATACAGCTAGTAGTTTGTTACAGATTTCATTTAGGGAGCGATATTTCCTATCCAGCACATCACAGAGATTAAAGGATGAGAAAAGCAATCCTGCCGCACAATTAAAACACTTTATCTCATGATTACTGCAACACAGGCCCTGCTCGTAGCACTCAGCACTGAAGCACCGACAGAAAGCCTGATGGTGAGCACAGATATGTGTGCGCACAGCCATGTGTGTATGTGTCCAATCTTCCCGACACTGCTGAGAAAATAAGGAATCATTTTCTCCTCCATTTTTCCTCACCCATCATCTTCTCTGCTCTCCGTCACTTTCTCTTTCCCTCACACATACTCACAAGAGATTTGAGTCAATTCCCTTTTTTGTTGTCGTTGTTGTTCACATGGTTTCCACGTTCTTCTGTACTCGATTAGATTGCTAGAAAATGATTTGTTTCAGCCTTTTGTTACCCTCTACAACAGCTCAGTTCCAGATCCTGCTGTCAGGGTGGATCGCTGTACGACGGCACTCACACACACGATCTTACATTTTAACAACAGCAACGTAAACTACCCAAAGTATATGCATAGTTATATAATACCAAACATACTTTCAGACAAATATTGACCACATGAGATAATAATCAGTCAACGCACACGGCAGACAAAGAGTATATTAATATCTTAAAGGGCAATCACACAAGCAAACACACAGGCACACACAAAATTGATGCCTGAGTGCAAACAATATAAATTTACAGCATAAAAATAATGAATATACACAAATCTCCTAACAACACACACACACACATGCAAACACCTTCATCTTCATCAAAGTCTGTGATCAAGGGGAACCTGCTGTTGCCATGGTAAACTGGTCATAACAACCTCCTCTTGGTAAAAATCTTTTTTTACCCTGAATGTTTTCATTCTCTCCTCTTTTCATCATCCTTCTTCCATCTATTCTCATCCTCTCCTGCTTTTCTTCTGGCTTTCAATCCGTGACGAACAATCACCCCTTCACACCCTTCTGCATCTTGTTCACTCAATCTGCAACAAGTGCTGATGGAAGCAAACCCAGTAAACATGGAGACAGATGCTATGCCAAGGCGGGCTAATAAGAGACGCATACAAAAAAAAAAAAAATCCTGTTTTGTTGTTGCAGCAAGTTTAAAATTTACTGTGATGGTGATTTACTTTGTGTTGCTAACACAATGTAAATATGTGATGCTCATTAGTAATCTATAAGACTGATGTTTGCAGCAGTCAGTCTGAGGTGAATCTTTTATTCTGCGTTCATGCAGTGAATCAGTTTTAAGATGAAAGATAACTCACAAACATATGGAAGAGATTAAAGTAGGAGTACAGGGGTGGGGAGTGCACTTGAAGGGGGGAAGGGGGGTCGGGGGTCCAGCAGTCCAGGCTATAGTTGGGTCCTGGCTAGGCCCAGAGCCCTGGAAAGCTCCTGTGGTATTCTGGGCTCTTTGTTGACTCTTCTCACTTTACTATTCTTGTAATTTACATTGTTCTCTTCTGGGTCTCACAGGCAAATATCTCTTGACTAATCTCTGTGTTTGATCTCTTTCCCGTCTTCTCAAATCACCAACTGATCACTGCTGGAGATTCTTGCTAATGACTTTTTTGGATCTGGACTCTACTGGCATGAATTTGTTTGTACCAGAATTAAAATGTATTGTACTAAAGTGGAACATAATTGGACTGAATTTGACTGTTTCATTGGACAGTGGTGAACTTTGCAACCCATTTTTTTGTGTGAAGTACCTCGAGCTGGCTTTGTTGTGACTTGGTACTATACAAATAAAGTGAAATGACCTGAATTTAAGTGAATTGGACATTGAGCTTCAGCCAAATGCTTTGAGAGACGGACCTTGAGAAAACATAAATGACAAAATGAGAGCAAAAAGCAATTCTTAGACAATCATTTAAAAATGAAAGATGTTTATACACTGTATGCTACCTAGTTAGATGGAAATGGATGATCTGCTGTGGGAACCCCTAAAAGGAAAGGCTCAAAGAGGAATAAGAAGACAAGCTATGTGTTTCAATGTTACGTCTGTAATTCCTCCGAGCACATTCTTGAAGAAGTCAGTATAACTGTAGAAACAACATTAGTGTGACACGAAGGTTAGGATCAGTGTATCACCCGGCTCTTCTGGGCGACACGGGGAAGAAGTCTGACAGCAGGAAAAGTCAACAAGATTTGGCGAAGACACATCACAGCAGATCAAATCCAAAGGATTTCGCTCAATTCTCTTTAATATGTACATATGTGATACAGCTTCCAAATCTGAGATTGTGCAGCCTCGCAGAGCACAAGAAAGGGAAGCCCCACCGCTCACTCACGTCTTACATGTTCAAAAACAGTCACAGCTTCATGGTCTAGCTTGCTCACAGAGCCGGGTTTTTAAGTTTCTGCTGCTTTCGAGGCTTATCTCGCAGACTGCCATCCCCTAATGTTTATTTTGCTTCCAAACAATTTTATTTCTCCCATCTCCTCAAATAAAAGGAGCCAACAAGAGTTAAAAAAAAAGAAAAAGAAAACACAACTTCTAAGTTTCTAAATCTGATTTATTGTCTTTGGATAGCTTTTAAATATAGGGTTCAAATCTATGAGAAATAGTCAGTTATTGTTATTATTTTTACATTTTAAACAGTGTAACAATATTTTTAATATTTTTTATTCTTTTTCCAAATTCTTGAAAAATATGACAATTTAGAAAAAAGTAAAGACCCCCACCACCACCACCACAACACACACACACTGTCCCCGCCCCATAAATCTGAACATCTAATGGTCCTGACATAGATCAATGTTTTCTCTGCAGGACTCTGCAGACCTCCATGTAACTGGTCAACATTTCTGTTGCCACCTGGGGCTGCATCAGAAAACGACAATTCAACCTGAAATGCAGGTTTCTGTTTGCAATTAGCATGTTGTTGGGCCTTCAGCTGTGCCTGCCCTCACACTCTCGGTTTTAGTAACCCATCACTCTTTGTTTGGGCGAGAGCCATGCAAACGCATACAAATGTGTGCAACCCCGGGGCCGGCCCGAAGGCTGTCACTGGGCTGACAGCACTGCTCGTGATGGCACTGGAGGCTACAGGAAACTTTTCTGGGGGCCCACAATGAATATAATGATTTTATTTTATGAAAACTTTAAAACAGAACATTAAAACAATTAAAAATGAAAACAACTGCAACCACACAAAACAAACTACTTTTCAGACTTTTAAAGAACAAACACACTTTCTCTTAAAAACTCAAGTCCTATTTGGTGTTAAGAAATAAAGTTAAAGCTTCAGATTACACTTGTTTACCAATTAATAATTTCTTCTAGTGTTAATGTGATTAGAGCAATTCATTTATTGTTCAAGTGACGACCATGTGAGCACTGTTGGCTGTAAAACACACAGTCCCTCAGGGAGAGTGAAGATATTCTTGGCCTTGATGTTTGGTAAAGTTATTCATTATACTCCCCAGAAAATAGACTCTACTGCACATAAAGGTGCTGAGCTTAACTCTGCACCACAAACAGTCACGCTGGCATTTCTTTGAACACAGGGTGTTTTCTATTACTGCACTCAGAGGGGGAGACGCGAAGAAGCCGATAAAGAGAAAGAGGTGACAGGGACTTATGATTTAACTGTCACACTCATGCACAGGAAAGTTGAAATTAGGTTTGAAATGACAGCTTGACAGGAAGACCGAGTGAGCGTAAACTGGCACAAATGTGTGTGAATGTGTTCATACATAAATTAATTCCTTGAGCCAGAAAAACTTCTTTTTCTCCCCCTCTTTATCTATTCTCATCCCTTCCTCAGTCTGTCCTGTGAGGCTCTCCCTCCACCTCCCCTCTTCTTATCACTTTACTACCATCATCCTCTCATACACTTCTCTTCCATGTACATTTACTCTTCGCCTGACAAAAAAAAGAAAAAGTGAGTGCATCTTCAAACATCGAGTGGCAGGTTTGACACACTCTTGTGCACGCTGCAATTTCACTCCTGGTTAATGAAGCGTGACGTCCAAACATAAGTCATCACCAGCTTAGCAAAACACTAATAATTACAAAATCCATCAAAACAACAGCACATTAGCACATTAGCATTGGCCGGTTGTTGTGCTTAATGCCAAGAGGCTGTGTCTTTAGTGATACGTGACTCATGTCACTGGAAATTTAGGAAACTCATCAGTTAATGAGGTAAATTTCATGTGGTGACACATTGTGTGCTTACTCAAATTAACCCCTAGAATATTTAGGTCAATATGGCCAAAAAACGTTTTGGCTGTTTTTTCTTCCTTTTTTTCAGTGCCGTGTAAATATCTATGAGAACTACTTTCATCATTCTTAGTTGACGCATGAAAAACAGCGCCTGTGTCAAAACTCTAGATGGCACACAGATGCAGCTTGATTCGAGCTGCATCTCCGACACGCACGTCGCACAGCCGGTGTGGATGCTCAAATCTGTGAACATGGGAGCTGAAATCAAAATCGTGACGTTCCACACATGCAAAGCATCCGCCACGCACCCAGTGTGAAGCTGGACTTGTGCACACACACACACACACACACACACACACACACACACACACACACACACACACACACACACACACACACACACACTCAAATCCAAATCAGGAAAAATAAGCAACACCTGTGGAGTCATGGCTAGTTAGTAGCTTTGAGCCTAAAGCAGGATGAGAAGAAGAAGAACAAACGTGTTGTGATGAAGCACGAGTCTCATGTGGTCAATAGTCACCTACTAGAAACCTTCTTAACTTCCTTCTCTTGTTGTGAAAAATGAGAACAGCACTGTGAAACGGCAATAAAAGTGAGTGATTTTTCTATATTTATGCTTAGTTTTGAATTTCATTGCAGCAGTCTTTTTGAACAGTATGGTCACATGTCCAGAGTTTGTTTGACGTTACACCTATTTCTTACTTGAAGGCTGATGACAACACCCACAGTTTACTTCCAACTTGGCTTTTGTGTCATAACTACAGTTTAAACTATTTTGTATGAACACATCATATTGCTTCTTACATTGTGCACTACATTCACATAGCATTGTTTTATTGGACAGTCTTAGGACTCTGGGTGAAAAAGTAAAAGCATGCAGAGTCCTAATACTGAACACCCACAGTGCAATGCATCACATTGTATAGATGTGAAAAAAATAGAGCTTTGTGAATACAACAGATCTGAGTAATTAACCACATTAACCCTGCAGAATCACCAGTGGGATTGTGTTGCAGCGCTGCAACATTTATCAAAAGCTGACACAACCACATGGACAGAGGATACTCTGGGAAATCTTTTACAACCAATAAAATATTCATAAATGCAACTTAAAACTGGACTGGTAATATTACAAATGGTCTAAGCTTTACTGTGGCAAATAACTTGGAACGTTCTGCAGTCCTGAAATGGAGGAATGGATGTGTTGTATATTGATAAGTGACACAACGTTAACAAGACAAAACAGGAAAGATCCTTGACTGTGGAAATAAATAAACATCAAAATTAGAGAAAAGGGGCACTCACCACAAACTGTAACAGTAATGATGAGAGCGTCTATGCTGTCGGATGATAATCTGTAACAGTAATGATTGCACTGGACCCTCCAGCTGTATCCAGGCTTGTAAAGGTACTTTGATGACCTGCTGTTGTTTTGAGTTAATTAAATATTACAAATGTTGGAGAAGAATCTCCCACTCTGTTATGAGAGCTTTTCTCTTTTAAAAATAGATTTATTTCATATTTTTAGATGCCTCAATATTCTAGCACTTATCAAAGAAGACAGCACAAACAAATAAACAAACCTCAGGGAGCCCATCGATGACAAACACCATTTAGTAATGTCCATCTATCCATCCGTTAACTTCCTCTCATCATTGAGGCAGCAGACTGAGCAGGGAGGCTCGGAGCTCTCCCCAGCCAGCTCCTCCAGATCTTCCAGGGGAAGACTGAGACATTCCCAAACCAGATGCATCCTAACCAGGTGCCCAAACCACTTCAACTTGGACACTCAGCAACGTGTCTCAGGTAAACCATCTCCTTTTGTGGAGAAAGTTTTATTTTTCATCTATTATGTCATAGCAGAAGTTCAATAAATGATACAGATATATAGTTACTATTTTAAAAAATCTGAATAAGAGTGGAAGTAGCTTGGATCAGAGCAAGACATCAGCAAGAAGGGATGTAATTTGATAAACTGTTTCTTTATCATTAGCAATATCTCTCTACTTTTTCCATACTATCCAGGCTTGTCTTATTTGGGCTTGTACAGTACAGGACTCAGCACCTGTACAGGGCTCATAATTGCTGTCTTTTTCTTTTTTTTTTTCTTACCTTCTGGCAAAAGGCAGACTGTATCATATCACAGTCGAGTGGGTTTTATTGCCATATGACAAATATTTTATTTATTTATTTTTTTTAATATGTAACAATACAGTTTGTTGCAGTTTGCAACTTCACCCCTAGATGCCACTAGATCCTAGACACTGCTTCATTGCATTCACAGTAATACACAGTGCAGACACGTTAAATTTTGGACAGTGACACATCTGGTCTGACACACTTCTTCACCTACCGCGATTACATTATGTGGAACAAGATTGGCAATTCTTCAAATTGCAGAGAATTTGTAAACATATTTATATTACGTTCAACGTCCCCCCTGTTGAAACATTAAGCTCCTCCATCTGTTTCAGTCTGCAGCTCATCTAGTGAATAACCGTAATTATACACAGAAGCGCTTCATGCCTCAGCAATCTGTCAGTAACATAACAAAGCAATCACAAGAGCCCTATTAGTTTTCAAATCGTAATTATAAAAAAGTGAGACTCAGACAGTTAAACTGTCCGCCCGATTAGTTTTTGATACATTCAATCTACAAATGAGAGGAAAGTCGTGGGATGGCAACAATATAATTCGAATCTGGCATCTTGTATGTGACGTAAAGCTGCGTTACTATTCTTGGCCTTTCGAGAGCAATTACACACAAGTGCGTCACAGGTCGAATCAGTTCAGTCTTTACTGTTGAACAGGTCACGAGGACACAGTGGAAACTGATTATTAGTGTACAGTGTGTCCGAGCCAAAGGCTGCAGCAATCCCATTCATGGGTCAATATGAGACTGCAATGAGTGTCGATAGTGTGTACAACCACCCTCTTTTGTGACCAGCGGGAAAAAAATTCACACAAAGTAAAAGTCAGGTTGAAAAGCTTTCAGTACGACGTAGGTCTTCATTTTCTTCTGTTTCCTGTTTTATCTCTGTCCTTCACTTTTTTCTGCCTTATCTGCTTTTTTGTGCGTTAACTGCTTTGCTCCCTTTCACGTTTTAAAAGTCTTAATTCTCGGTTTTGGTGCCTCGTTCCCTGCTCTCATGTCCCGATTGTTCATACCTGTGTCTCATCAACCCGTGTGTCTGTATATTGTCCAGCTCGTCCTTCCGTCCCTGCCGGGCTGCCGTCCCTCTCTTCTTCTGCTCCTGGTCTTTTCTCCTTATGCCAGTTTGATGTTGGGTTATCCTACGGTGGCAGCCCTTTTTCCTTGAATTAAAAAGGTTTATGGTTGTTTCCCCTATCTCCTGTCCTCCTGCATTTGGGTCCGCTTCCTCCGAACCCTGACAATGACCCAGGAACTACCCACTGCCACTACACTGGTGGGCTTTACACATTTACAACATGAAAATATACCCAAACTGTGTGTCCCATCAGCAAAGCACGTTTCCTGTACAGTATGGTCCACATACTTCATTTGTGATTTCACACATTTAGTTTCACATGTGCAAAATCAGTACACGTGTCAGTACATGAGATCATGTGCTGTTGTTTTTTTGTCCTGTAAGGGCAGAAGTTAAACACAGCTGAGATTTTTGGAGATGTGACCCATACAATCTTAAAGCTCCAATTATGTTTTCACATGTCCATACTGACCTTACACTAATTATATATCCGTGTATACAGAACCATCATTAATCAAGACATCATTGTATGGTTGACTTTAGAGGCATCAATGCATGCAGGCGTACTGAAACACACACATCATACAGTAAACAGCAAGCTTCCTCTCATTACACTGAATGAATATACCACGAAACAAAAGCAAAGGTGTGTGAGTCTCTGCTTGTCTGAATAAACACTGATGTGGTGTTTTGAACGATAAGGCTAGTGTTGGTTCAGTTCCTGTGGGACGCTTGAGATAAGAGCCGGCATACACACGTGTAAATTTACACATGTACAATATGATATATCATGCCCACAGACACAAAACGCCAAACACTAAGTACAGAAAACTCTGTTTAGACTTAAAGCTGATCTTACAACGTTACAATCTCTCTGTCTCTGTTACATGCATTCAGACACAAACAATGAACAATGTCGCATAATCAGACGTTCACGAACCAACATTTACACATCAGTGAATGTGTGGGCTATATCCTGTCTGGAAATGACCTCAGAGCTAAAGCAGTCCACAACACAAATCTAGTGCACGTGAAAAGTGTGAAAGAAAGACACCGAATGCAGCATTTAATATTACATTTCTGGAACAAAACTGTTAATGGCTTGCTTGCTTTTTAAACCTAAATAAATAAATACATAAATAAATTAAAAAAATAGTGACAGGTCTAGGACACTGATATACTGCTCTACCTCTCAACATACTGTAACTTATTTTGCAGCTTCAGAGTTTTAAACTTGAGATGAAGCGGGACAGTTTTCCTCTAGAGTAGGAATGCACATCAAAGTGCAGTGCTGTTTCTCTGGCAATCATGAATTCAGTAATGAAAAAACCAAAAGATGGTTATGAATCCTTTTGAAGTCCTTCATGCTCTCTTTCAAATATTTTCTCTATGACCCCAAAACATCTTTTCACCAGGTGGACAGGTTGCACTGCTTTGTGGTACACTAATATCAAAAAAAGTAGCAGAAACAGCCACACTGTTGAATGATAATCCTCTGTGACACAAAGCACGAGCTGCGCCCTCCAGCTGCATCCAAAACGAACTTTGACGACCTCGGCTAATGTTGTATGTTGTGGGTTGAGGATACAGAAGACCACAGGAGCTGGTGTCTTTTGAGTACGAATTTAATCTATACCTTTGGATAACTCCACAAAAAGAGGTAGTAACAGCAAACAATACCAATGAATGTGTGTAATTTAGCTTTTATCTACAGTTACTATTAGAAAAAATCTGAATGATAACAAGTAAACAGTGTGAAGCTCATCATTGGAGCTGTTTGTGTTTCAAAATCAGCGAGTGGAAAATCAGGGGGAAGAGATATGATTTGCAGTTTTTTAATCTTTCACAAAATCTTTTTATAGTTATCATGATAACTCCTAGTATGAAAGGCCTTTAACACTCTGGTTTTGTTTTATTGTTTTTTTTTTCCTTATTTGTGGTTGTGTGTTACTTTGAACCATTATACTGGTGTGACAAGGCAGAGCTCTGTTTTTTTCTCCGTTTTACATAATACCTCTTACCTGACCTCTACTAAGTGCCAAGGAAGTTAAACGAATCCTGTAAAGAAAAGGGAAAATAGCTTTTGTTAACCACAGAAAATCTTCACTTTTAACAACAGCATCTTTCCAACAAGTCCTTCACTTACCTGCACGTGACAATAAGCAGCTTATCCCACCCACATTGAAGAAAAAGTATCATATCACAGCTCAACAGACTTCACTTTTATGTGACCATGTCTTGTTTTTTGTTTGTTTGTTTGTTTGTTTTTGGGGGGGCGGGGGGGTTACTATTTTAAATGATCTAAATATGCATTTATTTAACAGCTGGGATCGGGAGGGTTGGTCAAGGATATTCAGACAGCTGTTATCTGCAACTTCACTCCTAGATGTTACTGAATCTTACATACTGCTCCTTTAAAGTTACGTTTACACAGTATAATTTTTGTCCAACTTCTTTGGTAATTTTGAACTGTTTTGTATGTGTGTGTGTGT
>JAOWBL010005065.1:0-10540 GCA_028564865.1 Zenarchopterus dispar | reverse complement strand
AATGTTGTTCAAAATAAATTCAAAATACAGACTTATACTCTAAAATTGTTGGTCTTCCTTTTCTATTTAGCTGTTTTTGGTATTAAAAAATATACATATGGCTCTCATAGAATTAGATTTTAAAATATGTGGGGTTGTTGGCTCTTTCAGTCAAAAAGGTTCGCGACCCCTGATCTACAGGAAGGGCAGTGCAATCTCCATTTTCTGAGGCTGCTGAGGACCTTCAACATCTCCAGGACTATGTACACGATCTTCTATCAGTCAGTGATAGCTAGCCCCATCCATTTTCCTGCAGAGTGTCGGAGAAGCTGGGCTGAAGGCTGCTGATGCCAACAGATTAAACAGAACCATCTACAAGGCCAGTGATGTTTTGGGAATGAAACTGGACTCAGTTCACCCTGGACAAGTTGGAGCACCCCACTACATGACATACTGTTCAGACACTTATTCAGTACTAGACTGATGCTACCATGGTGCACCACAGACCGCCAGAGGAAATCACTCCGACCTGCAGCAATCAGGTTTGAGAGCTCTGCAGTTTCACTGTAGTGCATAAACTGAATAGACTGACCTTAATGTCGTCGATGTGAAATAATTATTCCTGTACAGTAATCAATATTTCTGCATACTAATACCTTGTATTTATTTATTAATATCTTTTTTAAACATATGACTCATATACTCATAATAAGACTTGAGCTGTGCTAACGAACCCTCATGACCAGTTTGAGATTGGCATGGAAGGGTTTGGGGTCAAAAGTGACTCGGGACAGGCTGAAGCTGTACCTGTCACACCAGCTGCAGCTGTGACTGTAACTTCAGCTTCGGGTGTACCTGTCTCCACAGATTCAGGTGTACCTGTCTCCACAGAGTCAGTTGTACCTGTCACTCCAGCTGCAGCTGGACTCAACAATTTCAAGGTTTTTCGATGGGAACATCTGAAGTACAGATGGGAACAGATGAATGGATTTGATGATGATAAACTGAAGGTAGCGGTAATTAGCCTCGAAGATTAGCATAAGCTAATCTAAAATAGCTAGCTTGGGATAATTCCAGTAAGGCGGGTGTGCCAAGCCACAGGTCTGTACATTTCACCCATCTGGCAGTATTTTGAATTCACTGGATGTTGGGCAGTTCCACGCCACTTCTCAGAAACCAGCAAGTGATGTCATAGAAATGTTTGTCACCTTTATGAGGTCTATGAAACAGGTAACTAAGAGCTTGCACAAGAACAGACATGTACAGCTTACACCACAACATTTTCAGCTCATACAGCAAGACAGACGGTGGGATACAATGATGTTCAAAAATGTTTTGAGTACACCTGTTGAACTTTCAGTCTTTCAGAACTTTCTGTCTTTCAGAAAAGTGTTTCACTAAACATATTGGTATGCACTGCCATGAAATACAATGTTATCAATGCAAGACTTATATTTTGTCAGTATTTTTCTTTTCTTAGTGTTTTTTTTCTCTTCCTCTTCCTTAGTTGTTGAGATATGCCAGATCAGATCTGAACATTTAGCTTGTTTCAGCCAGGTTAAGAATATTTCCATGGTAACATATGAATAACATATGCAACTTGCATCATTGCTCTTTTAAAGACAGCAAGCTTGTCCTTTGTATGCTTGTTTCATGATAGTTTGACAGATTTAATTTAGCTATTGTTTTAAAATAATAATTGGAGATTATATTATTTTTGCTTTTATTTTTGTTGTCAGAATTACTCAGAGCATGCCACAATCACACACCGATCCACTGATTAACTTATATAAATTAGTCGGAATCTCTTAAAGACAAATCACACATTTTATCTGCAGCATGTAAAACCTTTTAGAGTCTGAATGCAGTAGTCATCTTTCCTAAAATATTTTCATTGTTACTTTTCTATGCTATGTAGCTTTCAGTATATAAGAACTTTTTTTTCGGAACCTGGATTCTCTGTCTTTTCTTTTCTATTAATATTTAAAACCTTCCTGCCTGCTGCAGCCTCACATGCATCTTTCTTTTTGTCTTCGGCTTCTTTGGATCAAGAGAAAGTTCACTATTTGTTTGGAGATAATAAACTTGAGAGGAGAAAAGAATATATTGTGAAATGGGTCCTACCATCAGTCAAAGACATACTTGCATTGCCATTAAAGAAAATAGCAAACTCCAGCTCTGTCTTCTGAGTGCATCTCATTAAAATCCTCTTATCTTGGTGAATGGTTTTGGCTTCAGTAAAGCAGCAGCTCACACAATAATGACTTTAGAAATGCTGCAGCAAATCTCCATATCAAAATATTCATTTAAAAGCCGATTTTAGGTCATTTACAGCATCTAGACTGACTAGTTTCATAAAATATCTGTGAAGCCTAAGTGAGTTTTTTCAAAAGTGAAATCACTTATTGGTAAAGGTTCAACCAAAATATAAAATTTATATTTTATTATTCAATTTAATATGATGTAATATACATGATGTTAGTCAGAAGGGATTTTTATTCTGTCAGAATCACATACTGCTGTTTTGTCAGGACTGGTGCAGGCCAAAATCTATGTGGATCGTTGTCAAACATAATTTGTCATTATCACTGTGCTGTTTACACATCCAAAATTTCCCATTAAACTATACCATAAATTATCTTTACAGCTAGTCACTTTAAATTTAATGCTTAAAGATAAAGATTACATTCAATGACATCATCCAGCCAAAACAGTGAGTTCTCTACTCCCCAAAGTGAAATGAATAAGGCTTTGATCGATCCAATTTGAACCTGAGCAAAGCATAAGTGGAGAACAAAAAAACGTAGGTTTCGGGTTGTCACCTAAATGACAGAGTGAATCTGAATGAAGGAGAATAATGTAAGTTATTATTGCATGAGTAGCTTGTGCTGCCTTACAACAAAATGAACAGAGATACAGATAAATTGTTCAAATTTAGACATGAATAACAACTGGTTCTCAGCCATTTTATATGAACATTATATGAACACTGATTTTATGTGTATCTGTGAGTGACAAGTTGGTGAACTGTCACTCCTTTTCTGTGCAGTCCTTACAGAGTGCAGTCCTTTCTACCAAACAGCATCTTCATAACCAGGACAAAGCTGATTCATTCGCCCTGCTCTATGGTCACCATGCAGCCCCTATGTCCTCTATCTTTACATGTTTTGAAGTTTAAATGAGGGTTAAGGAAAGAGACCCGGGATATGAAGGAGAAGAAAAACACACATTGGTAAAGGTCCCTTATTATGCCTCTCTTTACTTTTAATGGTTGAGAACTTACTTAAATTGTGATATACATGCTTTTTAGGACACATAGTTGCCATTTTAAGATGTGAAAGGTTGATTAATTGATAAATAAAAGCTTTGAATATCAAGAACCGCTGATTTTTTTTCTGCTCATGCATGCAGAATTTGCATCTGCAGATCAGTCCTCTAAACTCCAAGCACACATCAACCAAGCACATGCATCCATCCCTAGGTGGGGTCAGCTCTGCCCCTTCTTAAGCCTATCTTATGCTCCTTTGCTGAATTGGTGGTGTGATGCAGAGGCTCTCCATTGACGTGTACCCACCTCCACAGATCCTCTGCGTCTGCTGATGTATACCTCCAAATTTTCTGACAAAGTGGTGACGTGACATAGAAGCTGTGATTGGTCCGCTGTACTCCATCATTTCCTGTTTTTTCGCATTTCAGCTTTATGGTGCTTGATCAATATGAATAAATTTGGATAAAAATTGGATAATATGAGACATTTTAGGTAGTGAACTGTTCTTGGTTTCAACTGAATTTGTATTGCAGTCATATTTACTTTGTAATAGTTTAGAGCTGGGTTAGCCTCTGTGCTCATTAGAAGATCCATCTAATCATGTGACCACCCACTCCACAACCTTCTTTTCTGTTTCTCTTTATTACAGACCAGTTAGTGCAAATCTTTCCATTATATCTTTTCATTAATTTCATAGCATTCATGCCAGATTTAAGTGGCATTACAATTAGTGTACTTGAATTATTCTTTAGTTTTGTTTCAAAAACCTCTTTTGTAGATGAGGTGTGTTTTTACAGAGCTAAACATCATACTGATTGTTGATGTGTCTGTTAATGGTTTGAGTTTTTTGTAGTTTTAATTTTAGTTTCTATGTTTTATGAGGTATGAAATTCATATACACCGATAATGTTTACGAGTTCATCTCATATGAAGGAAATGGTTTATGTTAGTTATTTTCTTCTCTTTCCTAATGATCTGTTTCAATAAGCCTTTTTCCAGCTTAGAGTTTGTCCTCAATGGATGTGTATGCATGTTATTATGTGTCGTGAATTCCTGAATGAATTGAATTTGTACAAATAGTTGAACAATAAATGAGTTGTATAATTGTGGATGGAGTAATGACATCTATGTTTAAATACACCAAAGTCTTGATTTGTAGACCACAGGGACAGACTGCAGTCGTAGTGATTCATTAAGACCAAATTACGGTCTCTGGGTAGTAATTAGTAAAAAATTGAAACGCATTTCAAGAATTTGAAATACTGTGGCCACAAAGCAACTGCACACTGGTAACTACTGGAACCAACTTACAGAACTGCTGTAAATTAGTGTGTTTACATGCATGGTTAAGTCCACAGCTATAGATCAACTAAAACGGTCTCCTTTCTTTCTCCCAATATACATGAACATGACGGGAATCAATGGACAGGTGGAAATAACTCATGATAGGTGGAATCTGAAACAGCTAAGTGGAACAATGGCAAACTGGACAGACTTCGAGCTCTGTGCCTTGAGTACGTTAGACACAGAGTGCAGAGACCAGTTTCAGCATGTTATGTTTACAGGCAGGGACTGTCTTGACTTCATCTACATTATCTGCATGTGTTACTTTGACAATGAGAAGCTCAGTCTGGCTTGATATCTGTTGAGCTAACATGTTTATATGCATTGATTTCAGTCAGACTAAAACAATAATGTAAAAGCACTCTAATGTTCAGAGGCTGTTTCTTTTGGCTGGCTGGGTCCTCTGGAAATCAAATCCAAAGCCAGGATAAGAGCACTGAGCAGGTCATTGTAAAACTACACTATGGAAAGTTTAGCAGCGTGGCACAGTGTCCCATAAACATAAAACCTGAAGAAGTAGAAAATATAATACAAGTTACTACTACTGAATATGGAGTCATTTCTAATCTGCACTTAGCTACTAATGCCCTCATAAATATTTAGGCAAGTTTTAAAATTTATGTATTTCAATTGCATACATTTCCATCTATTTGGATTAGCTAGATTTATTATAAACAGACTAATAAAATGTAAATCTTAAAAAAATCAAATACTTAAAAAACAGTATGTGAGTGAATACATAAATCTAGTTTTTAATTTTTTATTATTATTATTTTTTATTATTATTTATACATTTCACTGACAAATAAGATGCAATTGAAATACATAGATGTTAAAATTTGGCCTAAACATTTAGGCGAGTGTGTATGGGCATGTATTACATAAAGCATCAAAAATAATTGCTACTACACACATATCGTGCTACATTATCGTTGATTTTGAGTATTTTAAAGGTTTTTCATTCAAGAAATTCATATCAACTATAGAGGTACATTTATATGAAACCTGATGATTTTAGCTTCCAAAATTATATAAAGCATGTGATTTAAAAAAAAGTGTCATCCAGAATGAAAAGAAAGGTGTACAAGACAATGTTGAGACCCCCGATGTATGGTTTGAAGACAGTGGCACTGAGGAAGGGACAGGAGGCGGAGCTGAAGGTAGTAGAAATGAAAATGTTGAGGTTCTCTTTGAGAGTAATAAGGATGGCTAGGATCAGGAATGAGTACATCAGAGGGACGGCACATGTTAGTTGTTATGTCAATGAAGCCAGACTGAGATGGCTCGGACATGTACAGAGGAAGGATAGTGAATTTATTAGAAAAAGGATGTAAAGGTGGGAACTGCCAGACAGGAGGTCTAGAGGAAGACCAAAGAGGAGATATATGGATGTAGTGAAGGGGGATATGAGTGTGGCTGGTGTGAGAGAAGAGGATGCAGAGGATCAGGTTAGATGGAGATGGATGAGTTGCTGTGGCGACCCCTGAAAGGAGCAGCCGAAAGAAAAAGAAGAAGACAATGTATTTATTACATACAGAAGTGTAACTGAAAAACGAGTGTCAATTTTTCGTTAAAAGAGCACTTCACATGTCCATTCATGTGGATTCTTGTATTACAAAAACATGTCAAATGATAAATAGGGCAATTGTAAAATGCTCGCACACATTCTGTTTTCATTGTAGCGCTTTCTTGAAACTTCACTACAAAAATCAGTAAACGTTGACAGGATTAATGTTCCCAACATCAGTCCACAGAATAAAATTAAAACATAACTGAATATGAGGGTAATTAAAATCATTGAGGAGAAAATGAACATGGCCTGTTAAACCAATTAAGAAAAAAACTGTGCTCATTTCCTTCAGATCTGTAAGCTTTCTCGTAAGAAGATTTGAACAATAAAAACTGATTTTTTTTCTTTCTTTAATGCTGCAGCACGAGGCTGAATTCTGCATTAACACATATCCTGATAACGCTGACTTACTGCATGCACCCTGATGAAAGACATGCTCTATATATCGTCTCCTATATGAGCTGCAGGAAAGAAAGCCCAAAGGTCACGACCTCTTGGTTGAGCAAATAAAAAAAGAGGAAGGCATTCAACAGAAACAAGTATGAATAAGATGCCATCATAAACAAGTGGATTAAGCTTCTGGGTCAGCTCAAAGTCTGACCTCCCTAAACTAATGATATTTCACATTTTCTTCATGTCAACCTCAACTCATTTATTGTTATAAATTTAAGTTTGCATCATAGGCCTGTAAAATCACCCAACAAAACTTCGTACAAGAGAAACTTAGTGCTAGTAGGGAGGTGAAATAAAATAATGACAAAGCCAGTTGAAACTGGTGATTGGGCTCTGTTGGGTGTCTGTAACGTAAAAGAATAAAATTAAATAAAATCAAAATGACAAAGAATTGGTGCGTTATGTATTTGTTTGTCATTTCCCACATTATCCAAGCCTTCTCTTTTTTCTTTCATTTTTTAAAAGTTGATCTGTATATGTAAATTACGATTTGCAATACCCCAGAATTGAGTTCATATCTAAAGGCTGCTTTACTGAACTAATGAGCGTGTGCCAGATGTACTTACATATAAATCAGACTCAAAGAAATAATTTTTTCCTCATTTGTGAAAAAATTAACATGAGAAACTTTGATTTTAATATTTTGGGTTAGAAATTTTAAATGTAGTGCACAAAAGAAAAATCTGTTCATGTTATTAACAAAGCAACATATTTTTCCCTGTGTTTTATTATAGAACATTTATATACAAATATATTTATCACAGGACATATAAAATAGTACATCTGAACATGGTGTAAATGGCTTTGGGTGCATCTGGTACAAATATCCAAACTTCACTATGATACTGTAAGTATTCACACAACATTGACAAAAAACACTTGTGAAATTCAGGCATCTAGCAATTTAAATCAAATCTATGCTTCATTGCTCATGATTTTTGTACTTATTCGTCCATCAAATTGCACATTTATCATGATTTTGTAATTGCTGTCTAATTGTAACCGTGAACGTGTAAACTGAGGCTTAAACACAGCAGACTCAAAGTACAATCATGCATTTCCCTGAGAAATTATTCACACTTTACCTTCTTTAGCAGCCAGTCCTGGATCAGAGGTAAGTTAGCACAGTTGCTGTTTCTGAATCACAACTTTTTTTTTTTTTTTTTTTTTTTTGAAACCACAGTTACCTTTGCAAAGGGAGTTCATTGGGACATTTGGAGATTTTCACAACAGCAAAAAGAGCCTCCCTCCACCAGTCATAAACACTCTTTGCACAGTGCCACCTGTCCGTCACGATAGTCCCTGCAGGGGCAAAGCCGCTGGTATTTAGGACTGGAGCCAGCACAGCTGAACAGCAGTGGATCCCGCTGCAGTCCACACTCGGCATGCTCTACTGAGAAGGCAGGGAGGATGTGGTTCATTTCTGACTCCACGCCTTCACACTGGAACCCCAGCCTGGGCACAAAGATGGAGGTATCATAATATAAACAAGTATAGATAAAAAACTGCTTCTGTAGTCTCTTTTTAGTTCCTACTTCAAGGCATCACCAATACTTTTACAGTGATTAGACATTTTATCAAAACTGTGAGAGGACTCATCCAGACCACATAGTTGCAGTGATCGGTTGAGTGTAAGTGTGTAACGTAATTTTTCATTTTAAGTTTCTTTTGTTCATAAACTCCCTCTGTTTCTTCTCCAATAAGAAGAAAAGGTTAATGCCATTTTAACAAATTATCCAAAGAAAGAAGAGAGACATGAGAAAACAACATACGCATTAAAGGCCTCCTTAATGTTGATGAAACGAAAGAAGGCGGCTTCACAGATGAGTCCTTCGCTCTGACACGCCTCCACGCACGACTGGCCTTGCGGTGATGCCAAAAGCCTCAGTGCAGTTAGAGGGGGCCAGGATGAGAAGAAGCTGGCGTTGGAGGCCCATGATAGGATTTTGGAGGTGGGCAGAGGTGTAAAAAGACTTTGAAGGAAAGTCTGAGAGGAGTTTACAGGAGGAAATGGAACCTCAGGAGAACAAAAATCCTACAGGTACAAAAGCAAAATAGACAAAATCAGTCATAATTCAGCATTTAGCGTGCCATCTGAAATAACCATATGCTGCCAAAAAAGATTTGTTGTGACAGTCTGTGGAAGAAACGGGTGGAGAGAA
Organism: Zenarchopterus dispar; assembly: GCA_028564865.1. Taxonomy (NCBI): domain Eukaryota; kingdom Metazoa; phylum Chordata; class Actinopteri; order Beloniformes; family Zenarchopteridae; genus Zenarchopterus; species Zenarchopterus dispar. The sequence continues at coordinate 1,764 of JAOWBL010005065.1, read as the reverse complement.
ACCGCTCGACCCACTCCCTGAAACAGGCTCCTGTTAAAAGAGGTGATAAGCACTGGTTCAAATGGTGTCAGGTTTCTAGGAGTAGGAACCAAATGCAGGAGACTGAGAGGACGTCATCACCAATAAAGTCATTTATTTTCAACCAAAAACATTTCCCATGAAAGATTTTTCCAAAACCCAAAACTTGCACGCAGAACATGGAAAACCCAAGGCTCAATGTTGGGCAGAGAGACAAGGAGAGAAATAACAGACCAGCGGAAAAAAAAAACAGTAAAGCAGGACAATATAGATGTAGACAAAGGTTGGGGAAGTCAAACTAGAACTATGCACAAGGAATAACATTTACAAAACAAAACAGGGAGTCAAGCAAAGACTCAGTGCAATTCGTACAGAAAGAAGCAGAACTCTCAAAAGTTTGACACAAGGAAAGTGAACTTTTCTATTGTTCATGAAGACTTTTCCCCTTCTATCCTAAAGGCCTTGTCAGTTCAAACAGACTGGTGGGAGTGTCAAGCTGAAAAGCACTGCCCCTCCACCCCTGTAAGTGGTTATTCTTTTGTCCATTCTTTGTCCATTCTTTGTCTGTTGTTTACCTGGTTTTGGTTACATGAATCAATGTGCAAATGGTTTTGATTCCAGACTGTATTGTTGGTGTTTAGATAGGCAAACTTTGAACCTTCTTCCTCGATTTGATATTGAGTTTTCTCGTTTGATACACATGGCTTCTTTTACTCTTTATTCAAAACACATCTTCTCTATCCAACATTCTTTCCCTCTAAAGACTGTCCTATATCCTGGAGATGCAGCATACAAGACACGATGAGCTTCTCTCTTGCGTTGGTCCATGCGAGTATATGGACTGCATGTACAACAGCACTCGAATTCACTTTGGATGTTTTGGATGAAGCAGTTTTTTTCTGAGAAGACAGCATTAGTTTTTTGTGCATGGATGTGTCTATCTTTCCTTCACCAGCCCTCTTGATAGTCTACCACTCCTCAGTATGCACAGCACAGTCCATGAATGGCGGCTTGTTGTTTTGTGAATCCTCTCTGATGAACTTTTGATGTTGATGTGTTCAGTGAAGGCCTCTTCTTCTTTAGTTTGACTCAGCACACTCTGGAGCACAAACTGTCTGGCATCAGTAGTTTAGTTCATCAAGGTGAGAATATTCCCTGTAAAAGTTAGTTAAAAAAAGAAAAGAAGTGTGTCTTCAAACCTGTGGTAATGCAGACTTTAATCTCCTGGTTTCACAACCAGTTGAATGTTGATTCATGAAACCAAAACCAAGACTCTATTGACCCACAGAAGAGAAGGGAGGATCAGTGATTGGCATTACTTCTGCAGTTTATAAGCTCCAAACTCCACAAAAGTCTGTTTAAACTGGTGAAACTTTCAGGACAGAAGGTGAAGGGTCTTCAAGAACAAAAGACAAGGAAGTCCACATCTCTTGTTTCAAGCCTTTGAGAGTTACCATGACCTGGTTGAGAGTCTGCACCATAATACAGAGCACAGAACTGAAAAAGAGTAAACAACAAAAAACAACCTCTGTACTGTAACTCCTGTGGTACTTTGATCAAAATCTCAACCACATTTTAACTTCAAACTTAATCAATGGGGTTTTTTTTAGGTCTCTTTTAAATTTAGTCAGCTTTCCAAAAAAGACATCCTATTTTCCTTTCAAATAGCAAATGATGGATCTGGTTTACTGGTTTTACGGAATGTTTGACTGTTTTCCATAACACACACACACACGCATATATATA